>MPUH01001333.1:0-18119 GCA_001970955.1 Stentor coeruleus | reverse complement strand
CCATGATACTAGCCAACTAAATGATTTCTGAATTGATATTATTGAAAGCATTTTAAACTAATTAGATGCTTTGAATTATCTTTTTATTTATAGATTCCATTTATTGAAGCAAGAAATGTATTGAAATATATAATTATGTGCATTAAATATTAGTTATTTTGCATTAGTATTCGATTACAGTTTAATTATAATTTATAAATATAAATTCTAATAGTTCATTGATTTCTTCTTTATTCCTAGCAACTATCTTGATTTTATAAAATTTGTGAATTTTAGCCGGAACTCTTTGTTTGGATTATTTTATAAGCATAATCTTTTAATGTCATAAATCCTTACTCAAACAACAAAAGAATGCGAAAATAAACCAAAGCAAAACCAGATTGAATTGCTAGTCAGATAATTATAGAAAATTTATTAAAGTTAGAAAATTAAATATTTATAATAGAGAATTTTGTTTTACCTTTAGTTCTATCGCTAAAACACTGTTTTTAAAAGTATTACAACAATATCCTATATCTTCTGAGTGGAACTTTATATGCCACTCGCAGAATTTGAATTCTTACTTACAAGTGCATTCATATTTAACTTGGATAGTGCAGTCAGGCATCTTACAGTTATTTTCCATAATTATTATATAGCATATTAGATTAGATTTAAATTAATCAAACGAAAGATGTTGGTACTCTTAGAGTTTACTTTTAATCTCAATTTCTAAATTATAGACAAAAAAATATTATATATTTATAAGTTTTATGTTCTAATATGTACTATTTTTCATAGAGTAACTTTGAGGCTAACTTAGCTCAATTTTTAAAACTGTATGAATTACATTTTATAGGCAATATCACTACAACTTGAAAAATAAGATTATATTTTTAGCCCAATTTTTAATAATTTTCCTAAAACAAGCATTTGATATCAAATATTAATTTTTTAATGATTATTTAGATTACTACACTAAATTGCTCAAAGAAAAATAAATTTACAAAGAACTCTTTAGCAAAGAAATTTTAGAATTTTGATTATTTTACCCAAGATTTATGATAATCTATAAGCTTTAATCGATAAAAAACATTTAGTTTTAATTTTAAGTCTCTTAAGACAATGGTAATCACATATAAGCGTTCTGATCTAACTTCAGGTTGAATTAAAATCAAGATGCTAAGTAAATCGCAAGAGCAAAAATCAAACATTTATTTAAACCTATTTAAGTTAGCTTTACTTTAGAAGAATTAACTTAATGGCGCACTTATAGGTAACTTTTCACAATATACTGAGGGAAAAAAGCTCAAATTAAGAATTTAGGATTAATAATATGTAAATGAAAGAGATTAACAAGATTTACTTTGGAAAAGTCAATAAAAAGAAAAAACGTTTGGGAAAAAAGTGTTTCCATTTCAGAGAGTTAATCAATTCTATAAACATTTTTAGATTAGAATAGGAAATTAATTAGATTCTAAAGTAAGCATAGTTGTTTTTTTCTGATATTAAGCAAATAGCAAGCTCATTTCCTCTAAATAAAAATACAACCTTCTATTATTAACTTCATTTCTTTAAACCTCCTTTCATATCTAACCAGCACCTACAATTAAAAATTAACACCCTAACACCCAAAATCCACAAAATTTTCTTTAATATTTCACTAAAACCCTACAGCAAAGCCTAATAAAATATTAAAAACCTTATAAAATCCTTTACCATCAAAAACATTTAAAACACACAAATTCACGTCAAATCTTCAATAATCCTATCCTAAACCTCCAATCCCATAATCTTTTCCTAACAAAATTCCCCAAAAAAAAATACTTAACTACTTACTAGTGACTTTCAAAACCATCTTAATAAAAGCATCAGAGTCAACTTTTCCATTAGGGCAATTATACCCTTCTTCAATCAAATAATCAATATCTTCTTTTGGTATATTTTCACCAACTTCCTTAGCAAGTAAATTAAACCTCTGTGCATCCAAATACTGATTTTCATCAATATCCAAAGTCTCAAAAAGTTTCTGAAGTCCAGCTTTTGTATTATTATTCCCCAAAGCAGCTTGAAAAGCTTCCATAAACCCTTTAAAATTTATCCCTTTCGGGTTCGCCTCTGTTATTTTCGATATAATCGAAAACACAGTTGGGTATTTCTCATGTATCCCAGCGCTTTCAAGGAACTCCATCATTTCTTCTAATGAAATATTCGGCTTGCCATGGTCAAAAATATCAAATCCTTCTTTAGCCGCATTAACTTCATCTTCACTAAAGTTCTTAAGCTTAGCCATATCAGGCCAGTTCTTCAAACCACCTTTTGCCATAAATTTATAATCCATTAAACACTTTTAGTTTAAAACTTCAAACTTTTTTATTAGTTTCATAATATAATTTGATATTTTTCATACAATTTTACCCTTAGGATAATATAATATATGAAAACATCTTAAAAAATCCTTATCAAAATATCAAGTCCACCATTTATAAAAGTTGTAAGAATGGCAGAATCTTCTTATGAAAAAGGTAAAGGCAAAGGAATCGAAGCAGAATCTAAGCCTCAGAAAATTCGCTTTACTTTGACTTCGACTAAATTAGAGGTCCTTGAAAGTATAACTTCGAAATTAGTCGCTTCAGCTAAAAAAGAGAATTTGACTGTGGTTGGACCAGTTAGACATCCAACTAAGATACTTAGAATTACAGTAAGAAGAAGTCCTTGTGGTAATGGGACACAAACTTTTGATAGGTTTGAAATGAGAATACATAAAAGAGTTGTCAATTTGATATGCCCTGCTGAATATATTAAGAAAGTCACTGATTTCACAATTGAACCTGGGGTTGAAGTCGAGCTTCATTTTACAGACGTTTAATAGATAATAGATTAAGAGAATTATTGAAGGTTTATGAGAGTTTTTATTTAGGAGATGTTTGGCTATGATGGGAATGTGTTTTTTTGTATGTGAATGATTTTTTTTGGAGTTTTTAGATAGAATTTTTTAATAAAATGTGATTTTAAAGCAGGTTTAGTGTGTATTTTTAGGTTAAAAATTGTTGTATTAGGATATTGATAGAGAAATATTATGTGTGATTATTGGAAAATCCTGTTATTTTTTTTTGGTATAATGAATAATATGATGAAGGGAAATTAATAGAAGGTTTATTCTTGAACTAAATAAATTAATAGCATAAATTTATATTTTGCCATAATTAAAGGTAAATATGTGCATATTCATCCTAGAATGGGTTTTTTTCCTAATAGCTCTAAGGTGGATATCAGGCCTGTGTTTTGAGTTATATGATATGAAAAAAGCCCTGTCCCGAAAATCTAATATAAACAAATATAATCGTGGATGGGCTTTAATCACAGCATCAACAGATGGAATTGGCTTAGGTTTTGCTGAAGAATTAGCCAAAAAAGGTTTCAACATAATACAAGTATCTCGAAACCCTACAAAAATGCAAGACATAGCAAGAAGACTCAAAATCAACTATCTTGTCGACGTCATAAACATAAAATTCGATTTCCAAGGTGCCCTACAAAACCCAATCAAAAACTATCTAGCAATATATGAAGAAATAAAAGATTTTGACATAAGTATTATCATCAATAACATAGGTTCAACATCTGTAGGTTTTTTAAAATCTCAAGAGGCTTTAATCATGCAAAATTCCCTTAACCTTTGGCCTATAACAATGCTAACAAGACTAATCTTACCAATACTTCAAAGAAGAGAAAAAGGAGGAGGGATTATTAATATAAGCTCTATAAGTTCAGTTAAATCATTAGCATTGAAAGGAATGGCTTTATATGCTGCTGGGAAAGCTTATGGTAAAGCAATGTCTTATATATTGGATATTGAAAGCAATTCAAAAGTTGATATACTTTGTTTAACTCCAGGATGGGTTGATACACCATTAACGAAACCATTTGGAAATAAGAGAAACAGGCTTATAACTCCGAATGAATTGGCTTGTGAAGCTTTGAAACAGCTTGGTAATGTTACTTGCTCGTTTGGTCATCATAATCATTGGCTAGGGTATTATGAAACTCAGTTTGTAGTGCTTAAAAATCATATCAAGAATATTTTCTATTACAAAAGTTAATTTAATTACCTTATTCATCATTTCTTTTATAAAATTTGTATATGAAATCCATTATTTTATATACTTTTTCCTAAGTGTTTAGTTTTAGATATCGGATATTTATTATATACAATTATTTTACTTAAAAAAAACCTTTGATATAGTTTTTTTTATATTTTCCTAATATTTCCTATTATTATATATTTTTTATCGTTTTATATACACAAACTATATTTCTTTAAGAGATTCCTTTTGTAATTTAATTTTCAAGTATTTTTACTATAAGGTTTGTGCATGCTTCTCTTAGTAAAAAGCTAAGGGTTAAAAAATGTCTAATAAAAAATAAAATTGGCTCATATAAAGTGGAAAAATATGCTGCTAAAAAACGATAGCGAAGTTGTTGTATTTTTTTTATAAGTTTTTTTAATGATTTTAAAGTTTAGTCATAGTGATTTGAAAAGCTTTACAAAAATTAAAAGTCTAAATTTTAGTTCTTTGCATGTGTATTTTTAATAAAAGATTTTATTGTAAACGAAATATAATGAATTAAGAGAGGAAAAGTAGGATTTATACTGTAAAAAAAAAAACTATGAATGACTATATTGATTTATCTTAACAATATTTTAATAAAACTAAGAATTATAAGATAGGATATATGCTAGATTAAGTTTAAGAGAAATCCATAAATGGTTACCTAATATATTTTTTTTACTATTTAAAGTCCTTTGATTTCTGTATTTAGAATGACTCGCCCTAATGCACTTAACCATTCATCTCTAGAAGTTGTATCATCAGCAGCAAAATAAAACTCTCTATCATGAGTAATCATTTTAAAGCTATTCTGTTTTTTTACCTCTTCATCCGCAAAGAAAAAGCTACTGAATTCCGCTAACAAAATCTGCTCAGTCGGATCTTTGTATTGCCCTTGATTTTTGAAAGTGCATATATAGTGTGGTGTTAAGACAATCCATCTTCGTCTCCATCCTTTCAAGAATCTTGATCGTTTTTCAAGCCAACCTTCTTTCACTATATTCTGAAAAGTTTCTTCGACAGGTTTTCCTTCCATTTATAGTTTTATGATATAAGTTATTATAATATTTTTGATATAGATTTATTATCAGATAATAAATTTTGTAAGGGTTTGAAGTTTTTGTATAACAAATGAATTGGAAAGACTTGGCTATGTAATAATAGATAATATGTTATTTTAGGAATTTTTATTATAGGAAATGTTGCTGAATATGTTTGGTGTGATATGGAAATAGAAATTATGAATTAGGATGTATTTGATGTGGGTTGATACTTTTTGAATAATGGTTTAGGTATGGGTAGTTTGATTTTGTGATTTTATATAGAGAATTGAAGTGAATATACTTTTTAGATTGAATGAAAATGATTTTATTAAGGATGATATATGAAAATATGCTGTTTTTGAAGATGATTTGTATGTGGAAATGGAATTTCTATGATGATACGAGATGAGTGTATTGAGAAATTATTTAAATAACGTGTTATGATTTCCGGCCTGGATTTTGTATGCAATTTTTATAAGAGGATAGATGATATATTTGATATTGCTTCAATAATAAACTATATTTATGCTATTATAATTTTCATCTATAAAAAAGCATCTTTACCCCTTTAAAAATCATAAAACCCAAAATAAATTATATATTAACTTATTCTTGCCCAAGATTCTGAATTTTTTCCTCAATTTTCATCCGATTTTTCATCAAAGTCGCAATTTTAGACCGAATATCCTCACTTGTAGGAGTTATGGAATCTTTAAGATTTTGTCCTACTACAGAGTTCTGCGTAATTTTCTCATATTTCAACCCATCCTCAGCATCCCCATTTTTAGCATCAAAGCTTTGATCTTCTGATCTCCCTCTACAATGTCCAACATTAGTCAAATGTTTCATAAAAGGTGATGAACTTTTATTAGGTGTATTAAGCATTTGTATAGTCCTCTGTTTATATTCCTTAGCTTTTTGTGCTAAGTCTTTCTCCAAATTCTCAAGCATATTTTTGTTTTTATTTTCTAAATCAGTAACAGTTTCTTTTAATATATTATTCTCATCTAATAATAATTGATATTTTGTTTCCCATTCGATAATATCAGAATTTTGATTATTGATTGTACTAATATATTCAGGGATTTGTTGGCTAAGATTAGTAAGTTGTAGTTTATAATCATCAAGAGTTTGATTTGAAAGAGATAGTTGTGATTGAAGATCAGATTGGTTTTCAATTTGTGTTTCTAAGTTTTCAAGTTGGTTTTTCATGAATAATGTAAGTTCATTTTTTTCTTGAGTTAAGATTTTTATTTGTTTTTGGAGGTTTTCTAATGAGTTTTCTAGAGTAGTTGAGTTTTTTATAGACTTTTCTAATTGGCTTTGAAGCTGAGATTTTTCTTGAACTAAAATTTCGTTTTTGTTCATAAGAGTTTTTAGTTCTTCAGCCAGGCTTGAAGCCTGGCTCATATAATCAAGACTTTGCTTTGAAGCAGACTCTATTCTTGCGTTTATTTCTGTTGTTTCTTTGTAATACTCAGCTAGTTGACTTTTAATATCCTTGTTTTGGTCACACAAGCTTGAAATATGCATTTTAAGCTCTTGATTTTCCTTCTCAAGCCCTTTATTTTCTTCAAAAACTCTTTCCATATTAATCATAATCTCTTTTTTTTCGCATATAAGTTTATCATTATTATATTCCAGCTCTTTCATATCCTCACATGATTTTTCCATCATAAGCTTCAGATCATTATTTTCTTTATAATAATTTTCAATTTCCAATTGTAAGGATTCTTTATTCATCTCATAAGTTTTCAATGAATTCTCAAGTTGATTTCTCAACATCATACATTCAGTCTGTGATTTACTCATTGCTTCATCTAAACTTGCAATATGTCTTGAACTTATTTCAATGTTTTTTTCCAATTGTTTTCTTTTTACTGTATCTTGTTCCTGTAATATTTTCATTTCTCTTATCTCTTCTATATATTTTTCTTGCATATTCTGATTAATCTCATCAATTCGTTGTGAAGCTTCGATTTTCGAAGCTAATTTCAATTCTTCAGTCATTTTTTTATACTTTTGTACCTCGTCTTTACAGCTTTTAACCTCAAGACCCAGTCCATAATTATGTTTTTGGGACTCTTCTAAAGCTTGTTTCAAATGATTATTGGATAATTGTAAGTCTTTTATAGTAAATTCCATAGTGTTATATACTTCTTCAATTTCTCTTTCAAGCCTTTGACATTCTCCTTTGTATTGATTATTTTTTTCAACAGTTTTAGCAAGTTCGTTTTTCAAATTTTCAACTTTCAAATTTCTTTTCTCTTTGTTTTCCCTATCATTTTCTTTCCCTCTACACCTTTCTTGATCTCTTTTATCTTGATCCCCAGCTTTTTTTTCTAACCCCCTATAGTCGATTTCACTATGCCGAGCCCTGTTTCTATTATCAACATCACAAATTTTAATCTTATCATTTTCTTTATATCTAATCTCAGGATCAAAATGTCTTATCTTTTCAATATCCATACTACAACCTCTAGTTTTCTCATAAACCCCTCTACTTTTATCATCATTTCTAACCCTAAAATTCTCATCTTTTTTCATATTTTTCCCATTAACTTCTTCAATTATACTTAATTCATTTTTCTTCTCTACAACAACATCCAGACCTATTCCTAAAACATAATTTCCCCCACAACTAAGTTTTTTAATAGTCTTACCTTTCATAAAAGAAATCAATGTAGGATTAGCCTTTGATTCATAATCTCCAACACCTAATTCTCCATTAGAATTCGCTCCCCAAGCATGAACATTCCCTGATATATCAACAGCAAGACCATAGCTTCCCCCTATAACCACATCTTTACATACTGGAATAGAGAATTTTGTTGGAAGAAGATATTCACCAAATACCCCTGTACCCCATACAAATAATTGTCCTTTATCAGAAATTGCTGCTGAATGACTACAACAAGAGATTTTTATAATATATGAATCTAAAGATACTCTTTCTGGCCTTGTTGAACTTTTCTTATTACCTAAACCAAGTTGTCCAAAACTATTCCCCCCTGTTGCATAGATTTTACCACTTATTCCAAGGATTAGTGTATGAAAAACCCCACATGATACAGATTGAACTTCTTCAATCATGTTTATAATCACATAACTATATTCTTTTTCTCTTTTTCCAGTACCAAGCTGTCCTGCTTCACCAGATCCTGTCATAAGTAACAGTTTAATTTTATTATCTTCAACTATAAGCCCTGTATGTCTTGAACCAGAACTAACTTCTAATCCTTTCATTGATTTAGGTAATAAACATCTTATAGGACTCCAAGCATTATCCCCTTTTCCATTACCTAAAGCTCCAAATTCACCAACACCCCATGAAAATACGCTTCCATCATCTGTTATTACAACTGTATGTCCCCATCCACATGATAATTTTATACATTTATAGCTTGTTAAACCTTCTACTAAACATGGAGATGATGATTGACGTATGTTTTTATTCCCTAAACCAAGCCTTCCATCATTGTTACTACCCATACAATATACGTGACCAGATTGGGAAATAAATGCTGAGTGTTCTTCACCACAAGAGATATCTTTGATAAGTATGTTAAATGAACAAAAACGAGGAGAGGAGTATGTTTTACCTGAATGCTTGTTTCCTAGACCTAGTTGACCAAAACTATCACCTCCCCAAGCAAATATTTCTGTATAGCTTTCCATCATTTGAATATTT
The DNA here is from genome assembly GCA_001970955.1 of Stentor coeruleus. Taxonomy (NCBI): domain Eukaryota; phylum Ciliophora; class Heterotrichea; order Heterotrichida; family Stentoridae; genus Stentor; species Stentor coeruleus. The sequence continues at coordinate 9,294 of MPUH01001333.1, read as the reverse complement.
AAATTTTAGTGTAGGGAAATATGAATTTGTGTATTTAATTAGTGAGTGGGTTTTTAAAGGATAGGAAATTTTGGTAGAGGTTTTTTTGGATTGTTTTTAGGTGTTGGGAGTTAAAAGTATGAGTTGGGATTTTATTTGATGTGAGTTTTTATGGGAAAAAAATTGATTGAGGTTTTTAGGAAGGGTGGTTTGATTGATGATGATTAGATTAGATGTTAGGTGTTTTGTATTATTTAATGAAATCTTAAATTGTATGTACTAAAAATATAATTACTCAAGTTGTGTAAAAACTTTTACAATAAAATACATAGTATTGACTTATAGTGATCATATTTTTTTATTCTATATAATAATAATACCTTAAATAACTATAATAATCTTAAACTTATTTTCATCATTATACCCATTTAAATCTCCTCTTTATTCAAAAGATTTTCATATGATTTTCCCATATTACGAAATCTACAAATACTTTCAATATCTTTTTGAAACTCTTAATCACTAATTATATTAAAACTTGAGTATTTTTGTTTGAATTTATTACCGCTTACTTTGTATGCAATATTTTATTTATTCTTCAGAAATAAATTTATGTAGGTTTTTATTATTAAACCTGTATATTTTAAAGTTTGGTAACTCTTTGAGTTCGCAAGTAATTAATTATATGATTTGTTAATTCCATATTATTTTTTCTAAGGTTTCGACAATCAGACTTTTTATATTTGGCATTAAGTTTCCTATTTTTCATATAAATTTTGATTTGAATTTTGGGATATTAAAACCTGTTTGCTTGTTGAAAATTCTAATTATATGATGGATGCTATGATTTGTAAATACTATTGGATTTTGATTTCAAGGTACTGTTTTGACTTTTGTAGATAAGGTTTAGATAAATTAATTTTTTCCTCATAAAGGTAGAGGATTTGAATAATTTTAAAATGCTGATTGTATCTGGATTAGTTTATATTTTCCTATATCGTTTTTGTTAAGATTGAGTTACTTTGTAGGGTTATTTTTTCTTGTATACAATAATGATAATCTTATTATTTAAGATAAAGAAATTAGGATTTATTTAATAATATAAGGAAATGCGTGAAGGAAAAAAGTTGGTTTATAGATTATAATGTTTTTATGATTAAGGTTATTAACTTGTTAAAAAAAATTATGTTTTTAATATAATCTTAGTATGATTATTAAAAAAATATCATAGGCTTATTCTAAATAATAAATTTTATATCAAACACACAAATAAAATTTAAGAACTTAAACAAAATAATCTAATTAAAATGATGAATCTTAAGTAGTTGATAAGTATTATTTTATTCATATCAGAATAATATTGAGTAATATTTTTAAAGTCTTCATTCCCAAAATAAAATTCTAATAATCATAGGCTCCCTTAAGTCTGTACTGAGAAGCTTGGTTTATTAAATATTGATTTGTGCGTTGAAACTAATATCAAATGTTTGCTTATTGAATTTTGCCAATATAATCATAAATTTCGGCATACTGCGAAGTAAACAATATTTAGACAGATATTCATTTCATCAGAATTTTTTTATGTTTTAGTTTATATTTTAAAAACACATAAAGTCAATAAAAAAATATCAAAAAGTGAAACAATTGACTAAAATAGTTAGAAAGTGAAATATTTTACTAAATAGTTAGAAAAAATATTGAAAAGTTAAACAATTGGCTAAATAGTTAGAAAAAGTATTAAAAAGTGAAAGATTTAACTTAATAGTTAGAAAAAATATTAAAAACTAAAACATTTGACTAAATAATTAGAAAAAGTATTAAAAAGTGAAACATTTGTCTAAACAGTTAGAAAAAAATCCTAAAAACAGAGGTAAGTGATGATAATAAATAGAATATACTAAAATTTGGTGTTATATATTAAATATTTCATCTTTATTATAATTATTAAGATAAGCATTATATTTATTCATACTGAAATAATGCAAACTATTAAAAGTAATGCTTATAAGAATAAAAAGTAAGTATACAGATGAAAGCATGTCAGGGACTAATGATAAAGTACTATTATTATATAAAATTATGTTTAAGATAATGTTTATTAGTATTTAAGAAACAAATGATATTTACTTATTATAGATTAGTAATGATAGATATTCAATAGCAAAACCTTTATTCTTTTTGTTTCTTATCAATATATATCAATAAACAAAATCATTGCGTGCATTTATCTTATGCTGATTTTCTGTTGCCTTAACCAAACCTAATAAAAACCAAAATCCAATCAATTTGCAAGCATCAACTACCAAGCTAATATAATTTTAAGTTCATCAGACAATACATATTCATACATCCCAATTATTCAAAATCTCTCTTTTTCCTCTATATTCTATATAAAACTCAACAGGGTAAATTTTTATTCAGAATATCTACCATCTTCTTCTTAGCCAATTCTGTCAACAAGCTGCTTTTTTCCTTAGCTTAATAAACAATTTCGCTTTAAGCATATAAATAAAAGAAATTCACATAGAGCAGAATAAGAATTTAAATTTATCTTCTAGTTAATAAACATTTATTAAAATGAATGGAGATATTCAGCACATGCTTATCAATAGAGAAATGGGACTTTCAACTAACTTTGACTTGTTTACAATGAATACCTGGTCAATATCAGTACTTTTTACATAGAATTCTTTTATTCCAGAACTTCCAACATCAATTGAGATAATTTCTGTTGATTGTCAGGAAAATTACGTAATCTGTCTTACGGCTAAAGGAGAAGGATATTTATTTAACACTTTTCAACCTGAAGAAATAGTTAGTTTAGGTGCTCCAAATGAGCATATTTTAAGATTATCCTTTCTAGAAAATTCTGTGCTTGTTGTATTGATAAATTACTTAAACAAGGATTTAAAATTTTACTCAATATCTTTACCATTAACAGGGCTTGAAGATAGAACTGAAATATTAAAAACTTTTCCTATAACATTTGATGACTTCTGCGATTATGATATTTACAATCAAAACCTTATGATATATAATAATAACACTTGCAAAATAATCAACCTTGCATCATCTCAAGTTATATTCCAACAACCTAATACTACCCCTTTTTATAGTAAAAACCATGTGATTCTCATAAGGAAATACTTGGATACAACTTTAATAACATCATTTCACTTGTCAAATCATAAAAAGCATCTATTCAGTCTTCCAGATATAAAAGATGTACTTATATTAGATCATTTCGATGATATTTTATTCTTCGTCCACAATCAAAAAATCAAAACTTATGATTTAAACCTGAAAATGATCCAAGAAGTATCAGAAATGCCTAAAAAATATTATATTGGTAAAGAAAATAGTATAGCTCAATATCAAGATGGTATGAGAATAATGTATAAAAGTATAGGGAAAATAGATTTAAATCCTTCGATTATATGTGCAGATCTTGTAGGTATTATTGTAGTTTATACAAAAGATAGAAGAGTGTTTATATTAGATATAAGTGGATCGATCAGACAAGTAATTTTTCCTACTGTCAAGATTAGAGCTATGAGTATGAATAGAGAAACTGGACAATTAATTTTGTGTGGAAGAAGAAATTTATATTTTTATGATTGATGATTAGTTTAGAAATAAAAAAATTATAGTATTAAAATATTATGGTTAGATAAATTGGAATGAAGGAATTTGGAATTTTTTGGATTTTTAAGATGGATAGAATTTTGGTGATAAAGAATTTTGGTAATAAGGTTGTGTAAATTTTTGTTTTATATACAATACATGATAAATAGGGTGAAGATAAAAGAGATCATTATGCTTAATTATGAATAAGTTTATAAAATTCATTTAGATAAGGACTTATTTATAAATATTATATTTATTNAAATTCATTTAGATAAGGACTTATTTATAAATATTATATTTATTCATTAGTGATATCAATGTGAAAATAATTCTTAAGCAACATTCTAAGCTTTATTCAATATCAACATATTTATATATCTCCTTTTTAAAACAAACAAATCATAATCTTTACCTAAACATAAATACAATTATAAAACCCCCACAAATAATATTTTACTAATTTCTTATATCTTAAAACCTCTTGTTTATCAATAGTCTAATCCATTATTATGAATATTTTTTCATTTAACTTTCTAGATAGAAGCCGAAAACAAGATCTCGGAAGTCTCAGTGACAATTTTTCTAAACAAGGTTATAACTGGCATGACATAAAAAAACAGTTAAATAGTTATACACCCGAAAATTCTCCAGAGCCAAAAAATCCAAGCCCATCCCCTCCACCTCCATTAACCCGAGAAAGTTCATGGAATTTCTTCATCAACCCAAAAAGTGAATGGGAAGATCGTCAAAAGCATATAATTGATGACTACCGTAAAGAAATGAAGTCAAAGTTCCAAGAAAAAATCATAAAAGACCAAAAACCGAAATACATAAAAAAACAAGAATTTTACAACTCAATTAAACAAGAAGATAAGTTCTTAGAAGATAATCAAAGCACTTTATCTTATAATAAAAGTTTTATAATTACAAACCCTAATGATAATCATTTATCAGGGGTTAAAGAAAAAGTTGAATACTATAGTCCTCAAATACAGTCGAAATATCAGCAAAATCAAGCTAAAAGTAAAGAGACTTCACCAAGTAAACCTTTACAAACTGTGTATGAGTATTCAAAAGCAAATATGACTAGTGATCAAAACAAAATAATAAGAGAAAGGCAATTAAAAGAATGGAAAAAATCAGTTCAAGAACAATTAGAGGAAAGAAATAAAGTTAAAGAAGAACTAAAGTCGAAGAAAATGCTAGAAGATAAACTAGAGGAAGTTAAAATTAAAAGAGAAATTGAAGATCTCCATAAGAAATACGAACAGGAATTACGATATGAATCAGGATTAACTTTAGAAGATAATTATGAGCCTCAAGTTAAAAGTAAAATTCAAGAAACCCATGAGGTTTATAATAATTATAAACCAGTGCGAACAGAAAAAAGTTTAGTTTATAAAGAAAATAAACATGTAAAAAGAAAAGAGGACTATAGAATAATACATGAAAATGCTTTACAAGAAGCAGGAATTAAAGATATAACTTTGAAAATACGCTCTGAAGCTAATTATGCTGCTAAAGAACGACAAGAAGTTTTAAATGACCTTGAACGTATGAAAGCTGAAATAAAAAACACAAGAATTTTCGACCCGTTTACCCCAAGTTCTATATACAATCAAGCTTATAAAACTTCTGATGATAGATCAATACAGTTATCTTATATAGGAAAAGGAATTATTAATAATAATTGGCATAATCCAGAACTACAAGTTCAAAGCAATTATGTATATAAAAAGCATTATAATACTTATAATGATATAGAAAGTGATGATATTAAAAATCAGCTTAGTAAACTTGATGAAATACTCAGCTTAAATATAGAAGAAGATGATGATAATATTAAAAATAAGGATTTAGAAATTGATGGGGAGAGTTGTGGTAAAGATGAGGGAAATTTTGAGAGGTCGCATGTGTCAAGAATATTCACTACTGAGTTCTCTGAAGAAATGAATAAGAAATTAGATGAAAAAGATGAGTTTAATGTATGAGGATTTAATAATTGTAAAGATTTTTTTTAGGTTTATGATGAAAATAAGAATATTAAAAGATTAAGAAAATCACTGTGAGGATTGATAAGGTTGTAGGCTTTATATTTTTCGTATGTCTTAGTTTGAGGGAGGATAGGTGTTAGGATGTTTATATAATCTTTAAAAATTTTATTGAATTCAGGGGAAGATTTTTGGGTTTTCTTGTGGACTTAACCTGTAGAATCATTTTTTTCTAACATAAAACTGATAAGCTGGTTATTATTGTCCAACTTTCTAGAGATGAAAATCAGATATTGACATGTAGATTTTGGCCTTGAAATAAATATCCTATTTGGTGTACATTATTATTCATAGAGGGTCATCAAGTCTGTATATAACATAATGCAATCTAAGTCAATTTTTTGTATCCGGACATGCTATAACAGTATTCATCCATATAACACTTGCTAAGATACTTATGAATATATTTTGTATATAAATTCAGTTATAATCTATTTTCAATACACCCACGCTTAAAGAAAATTATTGAAGCCTATCTTTTATTAACAAAATGAAGATTTTTTATTACTTTAGATGTTATTTGATTCATACTTCAATATCGACTCAACCATTGTAGAAAGTTTAAAAACTTCAGATTGAAGTTTTAATACAACTTTCTCTTGCTCATCTTGGTAATTAGCAAATTTCTCTTTTAAAACTCTATTTTCTTCACGGAGCTTTTCCAGCTCAGTCTGTGTTGAGTTTTCAGAAATTGACTTCTTCAGTGTCTTCACAATATCTGACCACTTTTGCTATATATTTTTTACTTTTTCAATATCATGTCGAAACAGTTCTTCTTTATACAATCGTGTGTATTCATCAATCTGTTCTTGAAGTTGGCTAACTTTTCCTAAGTATTGATTTTCAGTGATTTTTATCGATCTGATCTCTTTTTCTTCATCTCTATATCCAAAATTCAAGTATTTAGGACTTTGGTCATAATAATCGTCTGAGTCAATAGTTTCAGTCTGGCATAATTTAATTTTCTGTTCCATTTCATGTCTTAAACTGTCCATTTCTTCTAGTAAGCTTTTCAAATTCTTACTGGCGGTAAATCCTAAAGGCCTCATTGAACTTGCTAAAGTTGTTTTGCAGGTATTGTAACTTTCATATTTTTGAAGATCTTCCCATGAATTTTCTGATCTTGTCCGTGTTGGGGTTGCGGCATTGTAGCTGTTTTGATAGTGTTTCTTCATTTACTTTTAAAAATGTTTTGATTATGATTATCCCTTAGAAATGAGATTATGTGAATGAGTTATGAGTATAAGTTTTAAATAGTTTTTTTTTTAAATGAAGACTTTAAGATATGCTGAAAATGCTTTTTTAGGATTTGTGGTAATTGGTAAATTTATTTAATAAAACAACCACATTTTCTCTTAAATCCCAATAAAAAAATCAGTTTCTTTCTTACTATATACAACCACTTCAAACCTCATAAATCTAACCCATAACCAAATTCAAAAATCTAAACCTTATCTTATTTAAAAAATGAAAATTAATTATTAATTTAATTACCCCACCATGTAATAGAGCCATCATTGTGGCCAGTGAAAATGACCCCATAGCATTCATCATACGTGACAGTAGTTAAATTGTCTAAAAGGATATCTTTTTTAATCTCTATCAAAGGTTCCTTATCAAGTAAGCTAAAAATCCTAATACTAGACTTATGAGTAATCTCATTCATTCCTCTATTAATCCTCCTAATCCTTTCAACACAAGACAATATTAAAACATCTTGAGTTTTATTCAAACAAAGCCTATTAGGAACCGTATTCCCATTCCCACTAAAAAGTGGTGCATTATAAGCACAAATCAGCTTGCCTTCAAAGTTCCAAACTTCAACAACACAGCTTCTTAAAGCTAAAAACAGCTTCCTTTCATGCAAATAAATAAAGTTCTGTGGGGATAAAAAACCTGATATTCTTATATAAGTATGGTCGAATAAATTCAATATTATCAGCGGCTCACCAAATTGTTTTATAAGTAAATACTTACCAAAAAGCTCTAAAAGTTCAATAAGCCTTTGTGGTTTTATTGATATGTCAAAGACATCCAAGACATTACCATTAGGTACTGAACATAATTTGCATATAACATTAGAAGTCTGAGGGCTATGGATAAGCATAACCAACTCAGTAGTTAATCTGATTTCTTCAACAAATGGATCAGCTATAGTAAAAAGTAATGAATAGTTTTCAAGACTCCAAAATTTGTACTCAGAAGTCGATGCTGATTTCGTTAAAACCAACTTGTTTATATCATCAAATTCTAAGAAACCTGGTGTTCTAAGATCTTCACGATTAAAAATTTCTTCACAGTCTAATATACCTTGTTGCATTGAACTTAGATTATATGATCTACATTTTAACCTTTCATTACCAGATGATGATAATACACATACTAAAATCATTGTGTTTTTATGACGATTGTAGAATATTGTCCTTGAACGTTCATTTGGTTGATTTAAATCGAATTTTAATGTAAATGTGTCTTTGTCTATACATATACAGTGCCAAAGAGATGTTATTATAAAAAGAAGTGAAGAAGTTGGGACAATTTCGATTATAAGGCCTTCAGAGAATTTTTTGTTGATGTGATTAGAGTAGTCTAGTAGGGAAAAAGATTTGTAAAATAACTGTTTGGATAAATCCCCCAAGTCTTTATCACCGATTTCACGTTGGAGGAGGATAGAAGATATGCTGCACATTATAAGCCCCCTAGTTTGGAAATAATAATTTATTTTTGGAGGGGTGATTTGTTTGAATGGTGTGATTTTAGTGAAAGATTAGGTTTTTTTTGATAGGATAATTAGGGAATTTTGTAGAAGATGAAGATGGAAGAGAGTTTTATTATGGGGTTTATAGGAAAAAAGGTAGGCTTTGTGGGAAAAGTAGATTGAAATTTTCATAGTAATTATATTTATATAGTAGGAGGTTTTATATTTTGCAAGTGAATCTCAAAAAAAAACTAGCCTATAGGAGGACTATTTATATTCTTATAGAAGAAAAAATAAGCAAAGCTTCAGAAAAATTAACTTCTATATGATAGAGTTGAAAAAAATGAAAGATAAGTTTTAGAAGGTATAAACTATTTTTAATATATAACAAGGTAAATTCAAGAAAGCAACTAAATTTACATAGTTATATGCCTTATTATTTAAGTTTTATATAGCTTCAACAAGTCCTTTTACATTAAAATCTATTGATATTGGGATGCCTTTTATTATAAGGCAATCAATAACCATAAGTTCAGTAATTATTTGCAATAAGGATACGAAGACTTAGAAGTTGAGAGGTTTATTAAAAATAATGAGCAAAGGATAACAAAAAGTATAAGCTTAAAAAAAGTTAAGCTAGAAACAAAGATATTGTATGCGATTAAAATAGCCTTCCAAACACTGTCCTCCTAATTATTTATCGCAAGGCCTTGTTATGTTATTTAGTATTAGTGCTTCTGCTACTGTTGGTCGAATTTATAGACAGATATTGACGATTAATAATAATTTTCCTTTTGATTCCATTTTACATTATTTATAGTATTTTGTGGAATAATCTTAGTATACACTTTTATAACTTTATGGCCAAATAAATTAAAGTTAGAAGTGCCAAATGAGTTTAAGAATATTATTTAAAGCCAAGAAATATCTGTTATAGCA
>MPUH01001332.1:0-18135 GCA_001970955.1 Stentor coeruleus | reverse complement strand
GTCTGAATTTGAGCCTTTTTTTGATGAAATGCATTTATGAAGTTTGTTTGGGTTTTTTATATGCTATTATAGATTTATCTTGTATAAGTTTAATTCGTTTTGATAACTCTTCAAAGTCACATAACCAGCGACAACAAGTGGTTTAACATACCGAATCTGCCCAAAGAAAGAGATTGTAGGACAAACAAACCTCGATCGGACAAGGTTTAAACCATGCCACCTTAACTATCACCTACTTTAACTTTATAACTCTTCACTGGTAATAAACCTATCTTTATTCCAATTTAAAATATTAAAAACAGCCTGACATTCTTATATAGTTATTGAATTATCATATTTTAATAACTCAACTCTAAGTTTTGTGTTGTAACTTATCCATCTTTACTTGTATCTAAAGATTGTTAAAGTTCAGTAAGTGACCTTCCCAGACTGATAATATTTTCAACACCCTAGCAAAAAGATTTAACACAGCTTCTTCATTAGCTTCATATGCTTCACTATAAGACATATTTTCTTTTAAATCTTTATCTACATCTTGAGTATTTTTGATTATTCTTCTTCTAAAGATATGCTCTTTTCTTTAACAATTACTTGGACTTGGATTGAATTTTCAATTGTGGCTGGTTTGGATGTAGCGAGGGTGTTAAGAAAAGATGGGAAGTTGGTTTGAAGTGTTTCTAGGATGGATGCAATTTCAGATTCGGGATGATCATTAAGTATTTCTAACTTATAAAGTATGATTGAAGCTGTAAAGGTAACTGCGGTGGAATAAGTTGTGAAGCTTCACCTTTAAGGTTTTCGGGATGATTTTTCCGGTTTTGGGTCTTAAGACTTTCAAACCATTTCATAGAAAAAACGATGGTTGTGGATTAGTTAATACTTTTCTAATTAATTATTAAGAACAATTCAGGAAGCAAAAAAGGATACTTTTTATTAGGAAAATTTTGGTGGTTGTTGAGATCGCCTTTAAAAGAAACTTTTAAGGCTTTTATTATAAGAATTACATTTTATCGTAAAATGATGAAGTTTTTGTGTATAAGTTTTGGAGTTTTAAAGGTGTTTTGCATAGGAAATCATGAGATTTTTGATTATCCTAGATTTTTTATATATGTTTTAGGGTTTTTAGAGTATTTACTTTAGACATTTTTCCTAGTACAGAAGTGTGAGGCCATGCTGGATGATAAAAATGACTAGCCTGGAGAAATTCTTAGTCAAACGCAAAGTTGAAAAGACTACTGAAGAAACTAAGGTGCAGGCTAGTGAAGGTCCTCGTGATAACACCGAATTAATCACGACGATTTCGCACTTGAAAAATATTTTTCCTGAAGAGCCTGAAGATAGGATCACCTTATTAGCTTTACAATACAAAAATCCTCAAGAACTCGAGTCAGTAGTCCAAAGAATATTAGAAGATGGGAGTTCACTACAAAATATAGCAGGTGACTGGAGCGTAGTCAAGTCTCGAGACAAAAAAAAACCTGAACCGCAGAAGAAAAAAGGTAAAAATCGTCGTCGCTACCAAGAAACTGAAGAACAAGTCTATGAGCAAAACTATTCAGGGCAAAACAAATACAATCGTGATGATTATTATTATCCTAGAGGGTCAAATAGACGAGGTGGTTATACAGAACAATATAAGAAAAAAGATTTTAATCAAGAAAAAGCTAATTATGAACCTCGTAAACAAAATCCTATAGAAAATATTAAACAGGTCGAAGTACCAAAGCCTGCTGAGACTGATAAAACACTTGTTGAACCACAGGAGGAAGTGGTTCAAATACAAGAAAAAGTGGTTGAAGCTGAGGAAAAACCTAAAGAAAATGTGTTTGGGAACTTTCCGGAATTGCCACAGAGTTATGAGGGTTTGAATAAACAACAAGGGTTTTGGGATGATGTGGATCCTGAGGACCCTTCTTCGCAAAATAAGGGAAATAAATATAGTTTGAATCCTCCTGATACAATACATGCGAATGAACATGTAGAAGAGAATAAAATACCTCAGGAAATTAGTGGACAAATACATGGTGTCCAAAGCCCAGTGAATATAGTTGAGGAAAAAAAAACCCAACCAGAAAAAGCTGTTAAGAAAACTGCTGAGGTCGGAGTACAGGTCGAATTAGATTATGGAATACCTATTATTGTCTATCCTTATATGTTCCAGAGAAATAATTATTAGACAGTAAGAAATAATCTGATTTAAAATTGGATAGTTAAGAAGTCTATATGAGTTTAATGTATTTGTTTTAAAAAGTTATGAATAGCTTTTAAGAAACAAATATTTGATACTCAAATTTACTCATATGATATAATAATTTTTAAAATTTAACTTAAGCTTTTCTATAATTTAACTAAGCTTGTTTATATAATAAAAATATTATAAGCTATCTTTTACGATANGCGAATTTCAAACCAATCAAACTAAAATAAATCCAAAAGCATTCTTCACAACTGATGATAAATAAAAAAATATTTCGTTATATGCAGGATTTTAGACTACTTTAGCTGCAGTAATTTTAAATTTTTACAATCCCTGCCTTTAGGTTGCTTGTCTTCAGAAGTTTTTACAAGTCTTTAAACCCATAAAAGATATACAGCAACTCTATACTCTTAACATAATAAACTATTTAAAGTACTTCATATTTGACTAAGTGCGGGATAATAATATATAAAAATATATGAAAGAAAACATTAATTCGAATAATTCCGCCAACAAGAGTATGAGGAATCATATAAGAAACAAATTGTTTACGGAACAAAAAGTGAATAGCGCGTTTAAAATTGTCATTCCAGATGTGGAAGTTATGATTTGCTATGAGACTTTGGCGCTTAGCGAGCTAGAAAAAAATCTTGTTAAATTAGGAAAGGAGTACAAAAACTCAAGAAAGCTAAGAGAACAACATTAAACTGGGTAAGTGTGTTAAAATATTTAGAATTTTTAACATTTTGAATTTTTTTATCATTTTCCAGCTTAGATGCTATATGAAAATCCCTATTTCATATCCTAAAACATAATTTCCTACTAAATAAACTATAATTATTTCCTATGACGCTTACTACTTGCATACATAAGCTCAGCTACATAATCAACTGGATCTTCTGGCATAATCCTACACACTTGAATCAAACTTTCAGCCAATGTTGGCATAATATTCTCCATCAAATACTTCCTCAAAGGTATTGCCCTAGCACTCGATGCATCCTCAAGTTCCTTTTTTATCTTCACAAACCTTTCATGAGCCAATTTCTCTCTCCTTTCAAACACTTGTGCCTTAGCCATTTCCTCTTCCTCCTGAGCTTTAGCTTCTTCTTTAATCATAGCATCATTCTTTTCCCACAAATACTTCTTCCTACATTCAACCATTTCCTGAATCGAACCTAAAAAGTTATCAGGCCGTCCTTCTCTTTCTATATAAATCTTCAAACTTTCTATAATTTCAATCTCTTCATTAGTACATTCGCATTCAAAAACTTCAATATTCAAATCACTAAAAAAATCATAAACACTTTTATCTGACAACTCATTATCATTTCTATATGTTTGAAGACGTCTTTGCATCCTTTCAAGATTAAATTCAGGATGTGAGTGTTTAAGTTTTTCAATTCTACTCATAAGAAAAGCATTAGTTGCTCTAAAAGCTGCAACACTTTGTGGAAGGATTTCAAGGTCAAGTTCATATTCTTTAGGTCTAGGTTCTCCTTCTTCATCTAATACTGGAGGTTCATCTGTTTTTTTCTCTTTTCTAAAAAGATTTTGTGCTTCAGTAAAGTTCCTTGGGTAGCCATCAAGTATAAATCCTCTGTTTCTACAGTGGTTCATATGAAGTTTCCATCTAAAAACTTCAGCTAAAAGTTCATCAGGGACTCTTTGATTTTTATCAATATAAGCTCTTACTGCAAGCCCAAGTTCCGAATGATTTGACATGAATTCATGAAGTAAGTCTTTAACTTTTATATGTGGAATGTTATATTCCGAGGCAATTTGACGTGAAAAAAAAGTCTTACCTGAAGCTGGCGGGCCTGAGACAAAAACTTTTATAGGCCGAAGTCCTCTTTTTTGATTGAATTCCGTGTTGAGTTTTATGATATTCCCAGCAATTCCATCTAATGAATACCATTCTATAGGTAATTGACCTTCTTCTTCAGGAATAAGTAATGGGCTTGTTTTCATCCACACATTAATACTTAGGTATTGTTCCCATTCTAAGTTTTTACCTTTACTTTTTTTAATATTCCCAGTACCAATTCCACTTGATATTGCTTGTACTATAGCGACTTGTCTACGATCTTTTGTATTATCAATAGCGAAAATATAATGATTTTCAGGCTTTGTGTCAACTACAAACTTCGTGATTTTCGCTAAATCTTTAACGTGGATAGTTGGGATAAGATTTTCTCCATCACCCAAATAAGGTAAACGTTTAGGCTTTTCTAGCCAAGCTGATTTGAAATGATACTCAAAAATCTTCTCCCCATTACCGTATAGTATCCCAGCACATAACACATAAACGTTAATATTTTCTTTAGCTGATAAAGACATTGCTAAGTCTTCAATTGCTTTCCACCCTGTATAATCTTTATGTGGTACTCTTATCTGATAATCAGACTCCTCAAAAGGTACTGGCCTAGACACTTCTATTGGCTCTTGAACTTCAACTTCTTCCTCAGCTTTCTTATCCTCCCCAGAAACATCCAATCCTTTCTCTTGTTTCTCTTCAAGGTTTTCTAAATCAGGCATGCTTTGATTCTCTTTAATCACTTTCTGAACTGTCCCCACCCATCCCATAACACTAGATACAATAACAATCAGTTTAGGATCCTCAAGTTTGGCGGTTTTAAAAATCGAAAGCTTTTCTTCGACTTCTTTCAAATCAGCAGTATGCAAATCATATACAATAACATCGCATTCAAGCAAATACTTTCTAAAAAGTCTTGGCTTATGTCTCTAAGTGGATTTTACATGTAAAATTTTCTTTATCTGTGGAGGTCTAGGTGTTGGGTCTTTTGGGTCAAGTGTTCCAATAACTTTTACTGGACTAGGTTCACCTTCAATTAAAGGTCGAAGTTCATTAAGCATGAGTAGTCCTACAGGAGTGTTGAGATTATTAATGAAAATTCGGGCCATTTTATATTATCGAAATAGTTTTAAAGATCCTGTAACTTGGTTAATTTTCGATTCTTTATCTGGACCAATCGCACTTACGGTTATAGTCCCTGGGTCAACTTGAGTATGTCCAGCATCTTGGACATGATGGGTTAACAGGCCAATGCATTTTGCGCATTCTTCAAGGGTTAAAAGTTGATCTAATGAATCGACTTGAAGGACAATTTTTGCTTGGCCTGATTCTTCCCATTTGTCAAGAATAGGCTTTGGACATTGTTTATATGCTCCAAGGGTTGCGTGACCGACTTGAGCTGCTATTTTCCCTGTTCCCATGTTAAGGTCAGTACGTACGAGATAAACTAGTTTGTACCGTTCTTCAGGTTCTTCTGAGGATTCAGCCATTAGCTCAATTGCCGCTTCTAAGTTACCGTTTGTCTCTTGTAAGGCTTCTAGAGCTTCTTCACGGTCGTAACCCATTTCGACTAGTGTTTGTAGCGAGGACTCACAATTGTCCATTTTTATATAAACAAAACTATGAAATTTTAGTNTTATGAACTTTTAGTAGGACTTTATGATGAAATTTTGGAAATTATGTTAAGAAGATGAGAAAATGCTTTTTTTTAATTTGAAAGGGTTGAGGATAGGAATAATAATGCTAAGTCAGACTTAAAATGAGGTATATGAAGATAATATATATTAAATATATGAAGATATTATAATTATAAAATATAAGTTTCTGGTTATAAAGTTATAATATAAGTAAATATATATAAAAATAAAAAATGACCTTATACTAAATAGAAGTATAATAATATATATCATCCTATATATAACATATACATAAATAAGCTATTAACTTCTAAATTTTTTACATAATCTACAATATTCCCACTACAAGCCATTATCCCAATCATCCAAAGTATAATTTTCCACCCACAAATCTCTTTATTCTAAATAATAAAACTAAAAAAAATGGGCGAGTGGTGCACAATAGAATCTGACCCTGGGGTATTCACTGAGTTGATAAGAAAAATCGGTGTCAAAGGCGCTGAAGTTGAAGAAATCTACTCAATCGACTTCTTATCCCAATATAATCCTATCCATGGGCTGATATTTTTATTCAAATGGGAATCAGGTCCTAAAAAGCCCACTTTAGATTTTTATGATCCAGAGCTATTTTTCGCTCATCAAGTTATTCAGAATGCTTGTGCAACTCAAGCTATACTCGCTGTACTGCTAAATTCTAAATTAGCTCTTGGAGATGAACTTGCAAGATTGAAAGAGTTTACTATGCCATTACCACCATCAGATAGAGGATTAGCTATAAGCAACTCAGATTTGATTAGAAATACTCATAATAGTTTTGCCCAACAGGAACCATTTGAGTTCATTCAGTCGAAAAATCAGAAAAAAGGAGAGTCTTATCATTTTGTTAGCTATATTCACTTTAGAGGTAGGATTTATGAACTTGATGGACTACAAAATGGCCCAATTCTTCATGGAGAATGTCACGAAGATGAATGGGTTGAGCATATCAAACCAATTATCGCTAAACGTATCGAAGAATTCTCAGGCAACGAAATCAGATTCAATCTTTTAGCTATAGTCAATAACAAAAGAGAGTTATTCAAAAAAGAACTAAATGCAACTACACTGAAAATTGTTGCGATAAAAACAAAACTCATGTCATTAGACCAAGAAGTAGAAGGTGATGAAATGGAGTCAGAATTCGATGAAGACTATTTTAGTGCACTTTCTGATGATGTTGATGCTTTAAAACTTGAACTTGAATACCTGAAAAAAGAATTCGATAAAACTTCTCAAGAACTGTCTTTAGAAAACATCAAGTATGATAAATGGAAAGTTGAAAATCAAAGACGCAAGCATAATTATATACCTTTTATATTTCAGTTGTTAGAAAAATTAGCTGACGAGCAGAAACTCATACCTTTGCTAGATGCAGCGAAAGAGAAACAAGCTAGAACGAAGAATAAATAGTATGGTTAAGCTAATATATATCTTATAGGCTTAAAAGATTTTTAAACATAAATTGCAATACTCAAACTATATAAAAACATTTAAAACATGCTCTTTAAATCAATAATTGATTATCATGATTCTTCTTCTTCTTCTTAAATATACATAATAGGTAATTATAAATCCCAATAACTAACTTTTATGTGCAAAATCCTTAAAACTAATAAACAAACTATATTTTAATCAAATCTAAATCTACACCTGAATATCCATAGTCACAATGCCCATTAATATTTCCATGCAAATACTAAAAAACCCATAAAAACTTACCAAAGCCTACCATTTTCAGTTTTCCTTCAACAAATCCAATAAAAAACCCAGTCAAATCTCCTTTCCAGCCTAAAAACCCACCCAAAACTCCTCACATTCTATAATCCCCATCTAATCTCTAATAAATATGGGTGTATTCAAGTGCAGATTCAGTGGTTACTCAGTATCATTCAGCCCATATTCAGGCAGTAGGATCGCAGTAGGTTGTGCTCAGCACTTCGGCATAGTAGGTAACGGTTCAATTCACATCCTCGAGAACTCTGAGCCTTACATGACCGAAATCTACTCCGCTCTAACTCAAGACAATATTTTTGATATTTGTTGGAATGAAGGTCATGAAAACCAAATTCTCATAGCAAGTGGAGATAAAACCTTAAAACTTTTTGATATCAACCATACTCAACCTTTATTAAGTTTATCAGGTCATCAAGGTGAACTTTTTGGTGTTCATAGTAATTATCAATTAACTCATTTAGCATTAACAGCAAGTTATGATACAACACTTAAAGTATGGGATTTATCTCAAGGTCAATGTGTTTGTGATTTACAAGAACATCAAGGTATAGTTTATGCTGGAATATGGCATCCTAAAGAGTAAATTCAATATAGTAATCAAAGATTTCTCTCAGCAAGTGCTGATAAACTAGCTAAAATTTGGGATTTAAGAGCTGGTAGAAGTATTGGCGTGGCCCAGGGCCACGCTGGAGAAGTTTTAAGCTGTGATTGGGATAAATATAATGAAGCTTTTGTTACAGCGTCAGTAGATCAAAGCTTACGAGTTTGGGACTGTCGAAATCTTTCTAACCCAGTTAGTATTTTAACAGGTCATTCTTTAGCAATAAGAAGAGTTAAATTCTCCCCATATTCATCTCAGTTAATTGCATCAGCAAGTTATGATATGACAGTTCGTGTATGGGATATTTCTACACCTCAAAACCCAATTATCCATTCTCATCACACAGAATTTGTTGTTGGTGTTGATTTTAGTCTTTTTGATCCTAAGTAATAGATATATAGGATTATAGCCAGTTGTGGCTGGGATGGGAAAGTTTGTATATGGCCATATGATCAGCCAGTTAGGTTATAAAGTTTAAGTAAAATATTCATTAAAATCAGATAGGTTTTGTGTTAAATAATAAGATTTTTTATCAAATTTTATGATATTTTATAACTTAAAGATTGTGAATAGTCTAGAAATATGATTTTTAGAATATTTGTAATAAAAAAAATGGGCTTTTATATAGCTTAGATTATTAAAAGACTAAACTGGAGCTCCGTCTACACCAAATTTAAAACTGATGGCTGCAAGAGGGACTTTGATAGCGACGAGGATTAAAGTGAGGACAACACCAAAGTATTGAAAGATAAGGTCATTTCTGGGGTAAGCCTATATAAAAATTACTCTGCCGCTTATGAAAAGCCAAAGGAGGTCGTAAATTATTAGTAGGCTGAGAAAAGTTGCGAAGCCTTTGTAAGAGAATAAAGGCATTCTTTTTGTCGACTGTAATATCCCATAAATAGCTGCACAAGGCTATATAGGAATTACATTAAGAAAATCAGGGACAACAAACATATGAACCACAGACACCAGGACATAACTAGCTAAAAACCCGCTAATCAAAAGTTTCCACTGTATATTTCGACCAATAATCCCATAAGCCATATTCTCAACTTTTTTCGACAAGAACTTATCACTATCATGAATAAGCGAGCCTTTAACCTCTAAAAACCCAAATGGCTGTATAAGTTTAACCAAACTATCTTCATATCTAGTCAATTCTCCTTTAGCTTCACATATTTCATCAGTAATCTGTTCTGTTATAACTTCAAAATATTTAACCTTATTATATATCCATTGTAATTCTAAATGTGCTCTGCCTGTAGGTGCTGATGATCTAACATCAATTAAATCGACTAAAACATCTTTTTTCATCTGATCCCTAAGGTCTTCTAATGTATAATACCCTTTACCAAATATTTTATTAGTCTTAGAATCCTTTAATATCACTTGTAACTCATCTGTTCCAGACTGGATTCTAAAAGTAAAACATTCTTTAAACACTGGATTTATATCCCAAGGTTGAGGATTAGTCTCGATAATTTGTTTTTCACATATAAGTTCTATATAAGGGATTATATTTGGAACTCTTATATTCATACCTTCAATTACTGTTACTGTTAAAACACTATCAACCATAATGTTGTTACTTTGAAGAACCTGATCTTTTTTAGCTTTTAAAAGTTTTTTCTTATAGTCTTCTTGGAGGAAAATATTGTCGCTTATGAATTTTTTCAGCTCTAAAATACGTTGATTAAGCATTTCCTCAGCTTCGATATAGGTTAAAATAAACTCTTTTGTTGATACTTCTTGATCATTGTCTCTGTCCATACTACTAAAAAGATCTTTGCACATCTGTTCAGAAAATTCTCCGTTGGACTTTTTTTTCATGAAATTAAAAACTTCTTGGAAAGTTAGTTGGTTGTCTCCGTTTTCATCGATTTCACGAAATTCTTTGAGGATATTTTCGTATCTTTCTTGCTTCACCGCGTTCATGGCTGACTCGCCGATAGTTTGTTTGGATTTGTGGGAGAGGAGCTTGCTTAGAGGTGGGCTGCCACGAGGATTTCCACTCATTTTTTAGATAATAAACCATTTTTTTCATTTTAGAAAGGCTTTTTGGTAGGATTAGGAGTGAGTTGTGGGTGGGTTTGAGTGGGTTTTAGATACTTTTTTAGGTTTTTATGTGAGGTTGAAGGATTGCTGGAAGATTAAAAAATGTAGTTTAGATTTATATTTTTATATTGTCTTCTTTAGTCATAACTATAACTGATTACATATATCTTATCATATATAATTACAAATATCAACAACATCATATAGTTATAATCATCAATATCATATCCAAAATAAAACCTTCTAAATATCTTAAACATCTTATCCTATAAATCCTATCTAATCCTTCACAACTCTCTTCTCTTAAAAATCTAACACTTTCTTTATTTGCCCATTCCCTAAAACATATTCTCATATAATCCTAAAACCGAATTCAAAATCCCCCTTCCTATATATAACAACTTAAATGTCAGCAAAACTATGGGTAGACAAATATCGGCCTAATACTTTAGATGAGCTCACTTATCACACAGACCTATCAAATCTTCTAAAACGCTTAGGAGAATCCGGTGATATCCCACACTTGCTCTTTTATGGTCCCTCAGGAGCTGGAAAAAAAACTAGAGTCTTAGCATTACTACACACAATTTTTGGCGCGAATGTATCCAAAGTTAAATGCGAAGTTCGATCATTTAAAGCAGGAACAACAACCGCTGAAATCACAGTTCTTCAAAGCAACTCACATATAGACATGACTCCAAGTGATGTTGGCTTTAGAGACCGTGTAGTAGTTCAGCAAATAATCAAAGAAATAGGAAGTAGTAAAAACCCAGATGGACGTAATTTCAAAGCTATTATCTTAAATCAAGCTGATTATCTAAGTGATGAAGCCCAAGCAGCATTAAGAAGAACATTAGAAAAATATACAGCGACAACAAGGTTGATTCTTATAGCAAATAGCTTATGTAGAATAATTGCCCCTATAAGAAGCAGATGTTTAGGTATAAGAGTTTCAGCTCCAACAGAAAACGAGATAAAACAAGTACTTAATATTATTGCCTTACAAGAAAATCTAACCCTACCAACAATTTTAGAGACTAGAATAGTGGCGAATTGTAATAGGAATTTAAGAAGAGCTATAATGATCCTACAGAGTATATATATACAACATTCAAAATTACCCCCTGATGCTTCTGTACCATTACCTGAATGGGAAAAGTACTTAAAGGAAATCACAACTAATATATTAGAAGAACAATCACCAAAGTCTTTAAAAATTGTTAGAGGGAAATTATATGAAGTCTTAGCAAGTTGTATTCCGGCAACAACTATTTTTATAGTTCTTACAAGAGAAATCATGTGTCGAATAGATCCAAAACTCAAACCCTGGGTGCTTTCTGAGTCAGCGAAATATGAACTTGTTATGAAAAACGGGTCTAAACCCATAATCCATTTAGAAGCATTTATAGCGAGGTTCATGAGTGGATATAAAGACTTTATGCAAGGGATTCCTTTAAGTTAAAGCTGTAATAAGGTCTAAAAATGCTTAATAATAGTTAAAAATGAACACAAACTATCATTCAAGGCACTTTTCAAGCCGCGATGATGAATACTCCAGTAAAAAAAGAAACAGGGATTACTCATCAGAGAGATCAGGAGGCCGTGCTGATGGCCGGTCAAGAACATATGGCGATATCCTCAAGGAACAACGTGAAGAAAACGAGCGAGCTGAGTATCTTCGGAAGATTAAACGAGAAAAGAATGACAAGATCCGAAGCTCAGATGATAACTCCAGTAGAAAATACTCAGATCATGATAGTACAACCGTGCATAGCGAGTCTAGAAGGTGGTCAGAAGACCCTGAGAAAAAAGATCCACAATTAGAAGGAGCACCTGAGCCAACAGAAACATCAAATTCTGTATACTCAAGCATAACCCCTAAGAACTTACAGATGCTAAGATTATCTAAAGAGCTTCAAGAACGTAACAGACATCTTACTGATACTGAACTTGATGAAATCCTCCCTTCTGATGGTTATGAAATCGTCAAACCCCCAGAATCTTATAAACCTCAGACTACAACAAAAAATAACCCTTTGTTATCTGGGGTTAATTTTTATAATATTCCTGAAGATTTAACTAAACCTTATGATGTCCCAGGGGATACAACAGGTACTATGCCACAAATTAAACCTGAAGATTTAGCATATTTCGGCATGTTACTTAAAGAAGTTGATTTCGATAGTTTATCTTATGAAGAACAAAAAGAAAGAAGAATTGCTGAACTGTTACTAAAAATCAAAAACGGTAACCCGATTATACGTAAACAAGCTCTAAGACAAATTACAGAAAAAGCTCGAGAACTTGGCCCATCACAACTTTTTAGCCAAATACTCCCTTTGATGATGTCTGTAACTTTAGAAGATCATGAAAGACATTTACTAGTTAAAGTTATAGATCGGATACTTTATAAACTTGATGATTTAGTTCGTCCTTATGTTCATAAAATTTTAATTATTATAGAACCTATGCTTACAGATGAAGATTATTATGCTAGAGTTGAAGCTAGAGAAATCATATCAAGTTTAAGTAAAGCTGCAGGATTACCTACAATGATTGCTACTATGAGACCTGATATTGATAATGTTGATGAAAATGTTAGAAATACAACAGCTAGAGCTTTTGCTGTTGTTGCTTCAGCTTTAGGGGTTCCTGCGTTGTTACCTTTTTTAAAAGCAGTTTGTGCATCAAAGAAATCTTGGATTGCTAGACATACTGGGATTAAGATTGTTCAACAAATTGCTATTTTGTTAGGATGTGCGATATTACCTCATTTGAAAAATCTTGTTGAGATTATACAAGTGAATATTAATGATGAACAACCTAAGGTTAGAACGGTTACTGCTTTAGCTGTTGCTGCATTAGCTGAAGCTGCTTATCCGTATGGGATTGAAGCTTTTGATTGTGTTTTGAGGCCGCTCTGGGAAGGGATTAACTGTCATCAGGGAAGATATTTGGCTGCATTCCTCAAGGCTATGGGGTTTATTATTCCTTTGATGGATGCTGAGCATGCAGGGACTTGTACAAGAAAAATCATGACAACAGTGATCAGAGAATTTGACGCTCCAGAAGAAGAAATGAAACGAATAGTCCTAAAAGTTTTAAAGCAATGTGTAAGCACAGAAGGTGTTACAGCAACTAACGTCAAAGAAATGATTATGAACGATTTTTTCCGATGTTTCTGGATCCGAAGAATCGCCCTAGACAAGAAATCAGCAAAACAAATAGTCGAAACGACAGTAGAAATCGCAAACAAAGTAGGTGGAGGTGAAGTGATAAGCCGAATAGTCGACCATCTAAAAGATGAAAGTGAGCCATATAGAAAAACTGTACTTGAAACCATAGAAAAAATCGTCATAAACTTAGGTGTAGCCGACATTGGATCTAAAATTGAAGAAAAACTCATGGACGGGATGCTTTTTGCCTTCCAAGAACACACAAATGATGACTCTTCAGGTATAATAAACGGTTTTGGTACTATAGTAAACGCCCTTGGATCAAGGTGTAAAGTATCAATTCCTTATATCTGCGGGACAATCCAATGGAGACTTAATAATAAATCCCCAAGAGTTAGAATGCAAGCAGCGGATTTAGTATCAAAAATTGCCCCTGTTATGAAAACTTGTGGTGAAGACATGCTTATGGGTAGAATGGGTGTTGTGCTTTTTGAATGCTTAGGAGAAGAGTATCCTGAAGTTTTAGGTAGTGTTTTAGGGGCATTAAAAGATATAGTGAATTCTATTGGAATGACCAAAATGACACCTCCAATAAAAGATTTACTTCCAAGACTTACACCTATATTGAAAAACAGACATGATAAAGTTCAAGAAAATGTTATTGAGCTTATTGGGAGAATTGCAGATCGTGGTGCTGAATATGTTTCAGCTAAAGAGTGGATGAGGATTTGTTTTGACCTTTTAGATCTGCTTAAAGCTCATAAAAAAGCTGTTAGAAGAGCGACTATTAATACATTTGGGTTTATTGCAAAAGCTATTGGTCCTCATGATGTTCTTGGTACATTACTCAATAACCTCAAAGTCCAAGAACGTCAAAACCGTGTCTGTACAACTGTTGCTATTGCTATAGTCGCTGAGATTTGTGGCCCTTTCACTGTAATACCAGCTCTTATGAACGAATACCGTGTCCCTGAAATCAATGTCCAAAATGGTGTTCTTAAGAGTTTTAGTTTTATGTTTGAGTATATTGGCGAAATGTCTAAAGATTATGTTTATGCAATAACCCCTTTATTAGAAGATGCCCTTGTTGATAGAGATTTAGTTCATAGACAAACTGCATGTGCGGCTATAAAACATTTATCATTAGGTGTTGCTGGACTTGGTTGTGAAGATGCTTTGACTCATTTACTAAACTTTGTCTGGCCTAATATTTTTGAAACTTCACCACATGTTATAAATTCAGTAATCGATGCACTTGATGGGTTAAGAATTGCATTAGGTGTTGGGAGAATATTTACTTATGTTATACAAGGATTATTTCATTCAGCTAGAAGAGTTAGAGATGTTTATTGGAGGGTATACAATTTATTGTATTTAGGTAATCAAGATGGACTAGTTTTAGTATACCCAAGATTATCTGAAGATAAGGCAAGTCCTTATAATAGAACTGAGCTTGAGTTATTCTTATAATTTAGTTAAGATTTCCATTGAAAATTAGATATTTTTATATATAAATGGTTGATATTAGCGTTTATCAAGGTCATTATAAAGCTGTGAGATGTGCATGTTTATCTTTAGATAGAAAGTATTTGGCTACAGGTTCAGAGGATTGTATGGTTATTGTATGGTTGATGAAAGATATGAAAGTTTTTAAAGCATTTAATGGGCATAAAGGGATTGTGCTTTGTGTTTGTATATCTGATGATGGGAAATATATGGCTTCAGGGGATATAAATGATAAGATTTTACTTTGGGATTTAGGGAATTTTACTAGTAGGTTCCTTTGTGGGCATTATAAAGGGATATCGTGTCTTGTTTTTGCTGATGATGGGATGATGATTTCAGGGTCTTGGGATGGGATTGTTAGTGTTTGGAATGTGCATAGCGGAAAGTGCGATTTTTCGTTACTAGGGCATAAATCCTCGATAAACTGTATGGTTTTTATATGCAAAGATAATATTCTTGTAACTGGTTCAGATGACAAAACTTTAAGGCTTTGGAGTCTACATGAAAGAAGGCAGGTTTTCATCATCCAAGCTGCCGAAGTCCGTATTAACTGTTTGATTTTCGCCTTAGGATTAAACGCCATAATCTATGGATCAGGGGATAGTACAGGTAAAGATAACTCGGTTAAAACTTTATATATAAACTCATGGATTCAAGAATCACTCATAAGCAACTTCCGTTATCCAGTCAATACTATAGAAATAAATACAACAGAAAACTTTCTTTTTACTGGAAGTTCAGACCTATTAACAATCTACAATCTTATAAACAAAGTTCAAATCAAAACAATTAAAAACAAGTTCCCGATTTACTTCTTGAAATGGATCAACAACGATAATATTTTTTACTCTATAAACCGCTCCTCACTACATTTTTATTCTATAAACAAAAATACTGAAGAAAAAATACAGTTCCCTGGACATTATAACAAAATAACAAGTTCAATATGGAGTAAATGTAAGAAATATATAATCACATCTTCAGGGGATAATAACAGTTTCCCACAAGATTTTACTATAAAAATATGGGATATTAAATCACAAAACCATATAAAAACTATAAATTTCTTAGCACAGGAACTGACATGTATTTTTATTATAAAAAAACAAAAAGAAATATCATATTTAGCCATAGGTTGTAGTGATAATATTATCATATATGATTGGGAAAAAGATAAAATTACACGTTGTTATAAAATGCTTAAAAGTAAAATTGTGAATTTGAGCTTTTGTTTATATAAAAAACTCATTGTAGGAATTAATTCATATAACATGTCAGCTTATATTATTAAATATTAAGTATAAACTGCTGAATTATTTACATTGCTCACTGTTGCCATTAAGCTTCTGTTTAGGCTTATTCGTTTTCTTAAGTTTATAAGTTTTTCTTTACTTTTGTTTAGATTGCTTGGTAAGCTAAATGATGATGTATTGTGACTCTGAATAACTTTTGAAGATATTGAAAACTTCATACGTAAACGAGGATTGGCCTGGGGGAATTTTGTTGTGGAACTACTAAAACTGGATGGAATGAATGATATGCGGTTAGCAGCTTGGGCCATTTCGTCTCTTTTTAATATCCTTGCTCGACAAATTTCAGAGAGTTTATGTATAACATCGTTTGAACACTGTAAAAAGAAGTGTTGCTTTTTGACAAAGTAGAGCTTGGCAGTTTCAGAGACTACCTTATAAGTATAATGAGATGGCTCATCAATAAATATACACTCATCAGCAATCATGCATCCTGGTCCAAGACAACTAACTTTTATCTGTTTAAATGCATTGTTTTTTATCAGCATGCACTCACCAGTGTGTATCATAATCAAATAATCTATTTTTTTTCCTTCTTGAAGGATAATATCATCTCTTTTGTACTGTTTAATATCAATACAGTAACCAATTTTCTCTTTTTGATAAGATTTCAAACCAAACGACTTAGGGAATTTTGTTTCTAAAAAAACTATCTTTTCTTCAATATTAGAGTGTAGTTGGTTACTCATAATATGCCTAAAAGTTGCAATATCCATAGTTAACAAAAACGTGTGCTTTTTTGATATTGCAGTCAAACTTCTAGGTAAATGCCTTATCAAACCTCTTTCTCCAAGTACTTTTCCAGTGTTCAGGCATGTAACAAGGAAAGGTGTTCCATTTTCTGCTGAGTCGTAAAGTAAAACATGACCTTTAGCTATGATATAAAGCTTGTCTGAAAAACTACCTTTAAGGAAGATAGTATCTAAATCATGAAACTCTGTGATCTTCAAACTAGATGCTAGTTCTTCTAAGGATAATGTGGATAGTGATGACATATAAGGGGCAAGGTCATCTATTTTAGTTAGAGCTTCAGCTATACAATTGATATCGTCAGGCGATTTTTTCGGTTTCTGCAGAAGCTCTATGAGAACTTTGAAATATTTCTTGGCTAGGGGCATTATCTTATTTTTTAATAACCTATTAATGAAATAGTTTTTTTCCTTTATAATTTTTATAGTTGAAAAAATTGATTATTGAAGCGATTATAAAAGTTTATAAAACTATGACAGAATTTTATTTTAGTTTAAACATGATTCAATCATTTATAAGGAAGGTTATTTAGTTTTTTTTAACTGGTTTACTGATGAGATTTAAAAATCAAATAGAATTTAAAAGACGATTACGAAGATGTTTATAAGTTATAGGAAGAAAATAGGTATTGATAAGAGTTGATTGACTTTAAGATGATTTTTAGGTTTTTCAGTATTTAATTATAATGAAGGGAATTTTTTTTATGAGAATAAATGAATAAGCAGATGAGCTTGTCTTAAGGCTATTGTAAACAATCGATGATATTTTTTTAGTTGGAAATATGATATAAAAATCTGTTTGATAACTTTTTAAGTTTAGAAATCAATACAATCTTCATCTAAACTACTTAAACAGTTCCATAAATCCCATTTTTTAGAATACAAAGTAATCTTTAATATAAAAAAAACCATTTTCAAATATTTATTAAACCAAACCAAGGCATAATTATATACTATATCATATATTCCTATCACAAAAAAGTAAAATTATAACATAATTTTTTTTAACAATAACTTATCCTATATTTTATTCTAAAGATTAAAATACCAAACAAGTTCTACTTTTACTTTTTACCTCATCATTACTTTCAACTTTATTCTGATTTTGTAATGTGTATTTTAAGCTAAACTGAGCAAAAACTGGTTTGTGGTCAGAATTAAGGCATGCATCAACACAATCATAATTTTTCAATAGTAAANGTGGTCAGAATTAAGGCATGCATCAACACAATCATAATTTTTCAATAGTAAACTCTCGTTTTTATTCTTAAAAATAACTCTGTCAGTCCATGCAGGGATTCTTTGTTTTTTA
>MPUH01001331.1:0-18160 GCA_001970955.1 Stentor coeruleus | reverse complement strand
AATAAAAAAATAGGCATCACATTCAAATTGAAAAACCAAATAAATTGAAATTATCAAAAATAAATCAAAGAATTAAAGAAATTGATGATAAATTAATAGAATCTAGTAATGTTATAGATGCTGGTATTTCTAATTTAAATGAAGAAAATTCAATTTTAAAGGAAAATAATGATAGAGTGCATACATTATTAAAAGAATCAGCAAATGAAGTTGTAATAACAACAAAATATGTAGATTTAATAGCAAATTTAAATGTACAGTAAATTAGATTTAATCAAGATACAGAAAATAATGAAATCATTATTTAAATTTATATAATAAAACATTAAACAATTACAATAAAATCTAAGATATATATACATCTCCGTTTCTAAACTTCCCATCTCTCAATTAAATCTAAAATTATAACATTATCTATTTAGTCAAATGTTCATCTAAAAACTCAATCCTGTCCAAAACCTCTTGTGGTATAACCGGTTCTTCTTCTTGAGCGATTTTCTCCACAATCTTACTTCTGGGCATGACAATCCTCCCAGCTTTCTTGACAATTTTATTTTTCCTCTGTTTCAACATTTCATTAATTTCTTCTCTTTTCCTAACTTCCTTTTCTTTAAGCTTCTCAATCTTATCCACCCTCCTCGCTTTTTCCACCTCTTTTTCTAATTTCTTAACAAAATCTTCATCCATCAACGCCCGCTGTTCCATTTTTTCACTTAACGCCAGTTCAATAATTTCAAGCATTTCTAAATCATTAGGATTTGAAGACTTTTCATTTCCAACTATATCCACAAGTTCTAAAAGTCTCAAATGAATTTCTTCTAATGTTTTTTCATCAATAGCATGAGCTTCACTTTCTTCTTTAACTAAATTCCTAGTCTTAAGCAAAAGTCCTTCCTTTTGTTTTTCTAATACTTTTATGCTTAATTTCAAAGTTTCAAGTTTTCCTTCAATGTTTTGTTCAAAACCCTGGTTTTTTGATTTCAGTAATTCTAATTCTTGTTCCACTTCTTGTAATTGTCGTACTTGGAATAGATTACTAGACTCTAATTCATTGATACTTTCTAATATCTGAACTGGATTTGAACATAAAGGACTATCTTGGGTTAAAAACATACTTTCTTCCTTTGTGAAACTCATCTGCTGGGCGATTTGATTTAAAAATTTTCTATACACTTCGTATTGTTTTAATTCTTCAAGCTTTCGTTCGTAGGCTACTTGTGATATTTCTATATCTTCAGTTAGTCTTGCTAATAAGTTTTGCAGATCAATCCTTTCTTTGACTTTAGCTTCAGTTATTTCAGCTTTCTTTTTAGCCTCAATCATCAGATTTTCTTCGTATTTTTCTACTCGGCTAAATTGTTCTTCAAGATTTCTTAAGGTTTCTTTATGATGTTTATCTCTTTCTGAAATAGTTGATTCAAGGTATTCGATGTTTTTTTGTTTGTTTTCAATACTTTTTTTTACGAACATGATTTCTCGTTTTCTTTGAATGAAGTCGTCTATATTTTCACGATTAGAAATAAAAGAGTTTCTAACTTTGGAAGCTGGGGATATTGAGGGTAGAAATGTTTTCCTAAACTCTGCTACTGCTGGGATTTTTACTTCTGGAGACCGATCGTATATTGGTATTGCTCTGATTTCACGGTCTATTTCAGCTCGAAGTACTCTCTGCTGCTCTCTGTAACTATATAATAAAGAGTCGTTAGTAGGAAGCGAAAATGGATTCATTTATGAAAAAAGTCTACTGTAGGAATTGAACCTGCGATCGTAACTAAAAATAAAAAATAGGATTGTATTAAAACTTAGAGTATTTTTGATACTATTATCTAATATCCTAGCTTGCTTCCTATGATAATTATTCCTACANGAATTGAACCTGCGATCGTAACTAAAAATAAAAAATAGGATTGTATTAAAACTTAGAGTATTTTATATATAACTAAATAGCTTATGGATACTATTTTAGTTGGTATATGCGGTGGTAGTGCATCAGGTAAAACTTATCTCTGCAAAGAAATCCAAAAACGCCTAAACATAAACTGTGCAGTTCTTGAAATGGACAATTTCTATAAAGTCTTAACCCCAGAAGAGCTCTTAAATATCCGTAATCACAACTTTGATAACCCAAATGCATTAGACTTTAATCTCATCCGCCAAGCTTTAAACTTTTTATCCCAAGGTCAAGATGCTGAAATCCCAGTTTATGACTTCAAAACTCATACTCGATTTCCATATACAAAAAAAATTAAAGCTCATAAACTTATTCTCTATGAAGGAATTTTTAGTTTTTTTGATTCAGAAATATGTGAAATGATGAAACTTAAAATTTTTATTCAATCAGATGATGAACTTAGATTGTCTAGAAGAATCCAACGTGATACAACTGAAAAAGGTTGGAGTCTTGATAGTGTTTTAGAAGAATATTATAAATTTGTTAAACCTTCTTATGATGAATATGTTTTACCCACAATGAAATATGCTGATATAATTGTACCACATGGATTGTGTTATAGTGAGACAGTCGATTTAATTGTGCTTAACTTAATAAATTATTTAAAATAATAAATGGCACATCCTGCTCTTGTGGAAAGTTTATTTCGGAGAAAAACTCGTAATCTGAGTATTTTCAGTACAACAAAAGATTCCGATGATATGAGTTTTATTGATGAGCATAAGATTAAAATTCGATTTGTTATCCATGCACAGACTTCTTTTGGCTGGGAAGTGAACATTGTAGGAAATATAAAAGAACTTGGTTCATGGAATGTATCAGATGCAATAGCTTTAACTACAAACAGAGATGAATATCCTAATTGGGTATCTCATACTCTAAATATCAGTGCTTCGTCTTTTCCTTTTGTTTTTGAGTACAAGTATATAATGATCAATTCACAAAAACACGAACTTAAGTGGGAATCTTTTACTAGAAATCGCATTGCGAAATGTCCTGAAAAGACTCCCAAAAATTTTGTGCATGAAATCCATGACACTTTTAATATCCATTCGACTAATGAACTGAGAATAGCCACAAAAAGCGATTTCGTTCAAGCTTTAAGTAAAATTCCATTTATGAAATCGTTAGAAGAACAATTACAGGAATTAAGTGACTTGCTGGTTAAAGAAGTGGTTAGTTATAATACGTTAGCTTTGAGCTGTATTACTGTGAAAAACATGAAGAATCCTGTTGGTAGTGATTATAGTTTGTATAACCCGTTTATTGATTGGTGTAGTCAAAACATAACAGTCCAACAAACCAAAATCCTCTTAAGCGCAACATTTCCAACCTACCTCTGGTTAGATATCCCAACAACCGAACTAGAAGAAAAAATAAATTTCTACCAAGAGGCCTGTCAAGATACATTCGACGATCTAAAGCACCTAAAAGCTATCTCTGAACTACGAATGGCTTTATTAAACGAGCATAAAACCTCTGAAGACATATCCGGTCTATTAATCTCAGATACATACCTCGAAAAAAATCAAGTCCAACTTCTAGAACGAATCATCGAAGGTCTTGAAGAAAATGAAATCTGGAAAATTATCGATATCGGTATATGGATAAGTCAAATGCTTTTTCTCCAATCAATAAAACCAAAACAAACTTCAACAATGATAACTCAATTCCAAAAACTAAAAAAACAAGAAAGTAATGAAATACTTAAAGACATTATAAGCGAATTATTTACTTTAATACTTGATATGTATTCTGAATTACATAGCAAAGTTAATCATCAAGAATGTGAAGCTTTGGCAGCTTTATTACAAAGTGAGTATAAAATTATTCATCATGGGATTTTTCAAGTTTGCTCAATTTATTTATTGAAATGCATACCAATATTGAATAATAAATTGCTAGGAATGCCTTTTTTATGCTATAATAGTGGCAGTGCAAGAGGTAATTTAGTTGTTTATAAAGAACATATGGAGAAGAGTAATAAAGATTGTATTTTTGTCACGGAGTTTATAACAGAAGATTTGGAAATACCACAAAATGCAACTGCTTTGGTTGTTATTTTTTTGGATAGTCTGTATTATAGTTCATTACTTCAGGCTAGGAAGATGAATATACCGGTTGTTGCAGGGTTTTTCCCTCCTGTTATTGAAGGTGAATATATCCTAACTGTTAATGAAGATTTGTATACAATACAAAGAGCATAAAGTTCAAGTTTTAAGTTTTATCTTTTAATATACTTTTTCATAGTAAATTGTATTGGATTCTAGGATTTTGTATTGGATTTCTCATAGAAAACTTCTTTTAAGCTTAACTTTAGGATAAAATTTTTATATAAATGGTGGAAAAGGTAGAAAAGAGCTCAAGAGACCTTAGGGACTACGAGTTCCTTACCCTATCTAATTTGATAAAATGTATTGTCATCAGCGATCCAGATACTGAAGTTGCAGCAGCGGCTATGAATATTCATGTTGGGTCATTGCATGAAGATATTCCTGGTCTTGCCCATTACTTAGAACATATGCTTTTTATGGGTACTGAAAAATTCCCTGAAGAAAACGAGTTTTCTAATTTCCTTAGCGACAATGCTGGGAGCTCAAATGCATTTACAGACTATGAAAACACGAATTTTTACTTTAAAGTCAGTTCAGATCAGATTCACTCAGCTTTAGATATTTTTGCTCAGTTTTTCATTGCCCCACTTTTCAAAGAAGACTCTTTAGAAAGAGAACTTAAAGCTATAGATTCAGAATTTGATAAAAATCATCTTGATGATAGTTGGAGGATACAACAGATTATATTGAACAATGCTGGAAAACCAATTAATCATTTTGGTCATGGAAATAGTTCGACATTGAAAATACCAGGGATTCGTGATCTGATTATAGAGTTTTACAACAAACATTATTCATCTAATCTTATGAGTTTGGTGATATATGCTAAAGAACCTACTGAGACTTTGCGTCAATGGGCTGAGAACTTGTTTTCCCCAATAAGAAACAAAAACATTCAACTGCCCATTTACACCAAACCTGAGTTCTCAAATTTACCCACAATAACAAGGGTTATACCTGTTAAAGATAACAAAAATCTTCGATTTTTGTGGGTATTACCAACTTTTATACAAAATTATGAAGAAAAACCAGAAGGTTACATTGGCCAATTATTAGGCCATGAAGGTAAAAATAGTTTATTATCCATATTAAAAAAGTTCAACTTAGCTGAAGAACTTACATGTTATCATGAAGAACTTTTTACATTCTGTAGCTACATGTCAGTAGATGTAAAANAAGGTAAAAATAGTTTATTATCCATATTAAAAAAGTTCAACTTAGCTGAAGAACTTACATGTTACCATGAAGAACTTTTTACATTCTGTAGCTACATGTCAGTAGATGTAAAGCTCACAGAAAAAGGTTTGACAAACTATACAACAGTCGCTGATATTGTCTGGGGGTATCTAGATTATCTCAAAACCCAAGAACCAAAAGACTATCTTTACTATGAACTCCGACAAGTAGCTGAAGCTGAATTTCTATTCAAAAGTAAAAAAGATCCTTATTGGTTCTGTCAAAAACTCAGTTCCCGCCTTGAACGCTACCCACCAACTAAAGTTCTTACAGCAGCTGAGCTTTATTTTAAATTTGATTCTAAACTTATATCATCAGTATTTAATATGCTAAATTTAGACAATTTACAACTTATACTTGTATCGAAAACTTTAGATAAAACTTATATGAAAGAAGAACAATATTTCGGAGCCCAATACTTAACTGAACCTTTACCTGAAACTCTAATTCAATCATTTAAAAACCCAAATCTTAGTATTTATAATGTTATTCTTGAACTCCCTTTACCTAATCCTTACATTCCAGAAAATTATAATCTTTTACCTCTTAGTAAAGAAAAAACTCCTAAACGTTTATTTAGTGATTATAGACAAACTATTTGGTTTAAACAAGATTCTCAATATAATATCGATAAAGTTCATGGACAATTAGTGATTTATTGTAACTCTTTCGGCTTTGATACTAGTTCTTATACTTTTATGCTTGCTAAAATGTGGGAGAAAATGCTGTGTGAAAAAGTTAGAGAAGAAAGCTACCTCGCTGAACTTGCTGGGTTAAAACATGAAATCGATGTTGATAATCATGGTCTACGTTTATCTTTAAGTGGTTTTAGTCAGAAATATTCTAAGTTTTTTGAGTTTTTAGTCAGCCAAGTAGCTTGTTATGTCCCGAATTTAGATGATATAAAATTGTTTACAGACTTGAGAAATGAATTCATTAATATGTTAACCAATTGTTTTTTTTCTAAACCAACAACCCAGATACAAAGAATGACATATGAATTAAATCTTAATGGTGGGTATTTTACACAAATAGAGAAATTAAAAGCTCTTATGTCTATTGAATTAGAAGATGTAGTTTGGTTTAGTTATAAATGGCTAAAAAATGTGCATTTCGAATGGTTTTTTATGGGAAACCTCAGTGAAGCTACAGCTCTTACAACAGCTGAAACATGTTTAACTAGGTTTATTGAAGCTAAAAATCCTGGGTTTCTTAAGGAAAATGAGTTTGTTACTGGGAGGATTGCAAAAATTCCCTATGGGGTTGAAATGTATGAAGAGAAACTTACTGATGTAAACAACACAAATTCTGCTGTGGTTGTAGAAATACAAATTGGTCCAGAAACCCCAGAAGATGAATGTTTGGTTTTACTTATTGAGAACTTTATTGAAGAACCATTTTTTGATATACTCAGGACCAAAGAACAACTTGGGTATATTGTCAGTTCATATTCCCAAAAACTCAGAGGGATTCTTAATTTTATGTTCCTTATTCAAAGCTCTACACATCCTCCTTCACATCTTTTTACTAGAATTAATGCATTTTTGATGGGAACATATGAGGATCTTAAAAATCTTACGGATAAACAGTTTTCTAAACTGAAAAAGTCTACAAAAGAAAGCACGATGAAAAAAGATTTATCGTTACAAGAAGAGTTTCATAGATATAAATATGAGATTGACTCTGGTGCTTTGAATTTTTTTAGGAAAAAAGGACTTAAGAGAACTTTGGTAGGTGTTAGTAAAGAACAATTGGTTGAGTTTTTTAGAAGGAAGCTTGTTGAGAACTCCAGGGTTTTGAAGATTAGTTTGATTTCGGCGAATTTTGTGGAAGGGGATAAGGAGACTAAGGGGCAACAGAAGTTGTATACTGGGTTGAATGAGTTTAGAAGAGTACATGGACTATGGGAACAGGTTAATGTTAGGAGAATTTATAAGGAATAATAGATATGTTGATTTGGAAGGTAAGGGTTTTTTTGGCTATGACTTAGTAATTAATCTTTATTACTTATATTAAAAACTAAATAATATTTACTTTTCTCCTATAATCCTTTTTATTATAATTGCACACAATCTTAACCCTTAGCCACTTATAATAATCATTCACCCTCACTTTTTTATTCTATAAAAAAATAAACTCTTATAAAATCCTTTAACCTTACTGCAAATCTTAGTATCTTATTTATAAAAAGTCCTAACAAAGCTAAACATCTAAAATCCGAACTTTCAAATCTAAACAAGGGATAAAATAAAAAGTACAAGCGGCGGGGATTGAACCCACGACCTTCTGTGTGTTAGACAGATGTGATAACCACTACACTACGCTTGCTTACACGCTTACACCTTATTCCTAATAAATATCTTATCCCCTTGGTTATGGTAAATATTAAGTAAGTGCAATAAATTATTTTTAAAATCTTTTTTTAATTTTAATATATATGTATTATTATGGGTTTTTGTAATTATAATAAGTTTAGTTTGAATATATTATTAGTCTTAGGATTTTAAAGATTTAAGATTATAGTTGAGAGATAAATTTATTAATAAAATTAGTGTTGGAAAATAGGATAAGGTATGAGATTATATATAAATATAGATTTTTATGATTTTAGATAAAGTTTAGAATTTTTGGTTTGGGAGATTAGAAGGAAAGGTTGGAAATCTAGCCTAATTTTTTAATATTCTAATTATTTTTCTTTTGTCTTTATATTTTACTCAAATTCAAACAATAACCTATACACTTAATCAAAAATATTTATAATAGTACTGCATGGCTAAACCAAATAGCGAAAAAGGCGACTATGAAAATTTGCCCATATATAGGGCGATTTCTGCGCCGATTCAGNAATAGCGAAAAAGGCGACTATGAAAATTTGCCCATATATAGGGCGATTTCTGCGCCGATTCAGCTTGACTCAAATATGCTATTTGCTTATCCTCTTCCAGCTTCATACAAATCAGCATTCTTAGATTCCCCTTTGCCACTGTTTAACAAATCCTCATCCTCTGAAGAAAACCTTGATGAACCATTTTACCCTCCAGGTTTCGTCAGAGAAATGATCGATGGTTGGGTACTAAGCGAAGAATCTCCAAAAGCTTCTCAAACTTTTCATGATCAAAGCCACAATGTTCCAGAATTCACTCCTATGGGGTTACCTTTTTACAACATCCCAATGACATTCTCTAATTCTGATATATACACTCAAGCATTTGAAATGGCTAAAGATCAACTTGGTTGTAGAATGCTTCAAAGAAAACTTGAAGAAATGAACCCTTTTTCTATACAAACAATCTTTGACCAAATCCAACCTCATCTACCTGAACTTATGATTGATCCATTTGGTAATTATCTTATACAAAAACTCCTTGAAGTATGTGAAGAACCTATATTTTCAGCTACAATTGAATCTGTTGCTAAATCTTTACCATCAATATCATTAAATCCACATGGTACAAGAGCTGTTCAGAAACTTATAGATTTATTAGCGAATTATCCGAAACATATATTTGAAGTGATTAATGCACTTACTCCAGATATATTAACTTTGATTAAAGATATTAATGGAAATCATGTTATACAAAGGTGTGTTAATTCACTTAAATGCCCACAAAATCAGTTTATTTTTGAAATAGCTGGGGATCATATTGTGGAAATAGCTACTGATAAACATGGATGTTGTGTATTGCAAAGATGTATACATGCCGCGACAGAGGAACAGAGGGAAGAACTTGTGGAGAGAATTATAGTAAAAGCTGTGGAGTTGGTTCAAGATGCTTATGGGAACTATGTTGTGCAATATGTCATTGATTTAAACTCATACTCAGTGAATGCTAAATTAGCACATATATTTATGAGTAGCATCCAACAGTTAGCAACACAAAAGTTCTCAAGCAACGTCATAGAAAAATGCTTACAACAGAACAAAGAAGATGTCCAACAAGAAATGATAGCTGAAATAGGAAAAGCTGAAAACATATCAAAAATGATAGGAGATCAATACGCGAACTATGGTATTATCTATATAGTCGTCCAAAGAGCATTAACACTAGCAAGGCCATCAGTATTGGGGAAAATGTTAATACTGATCCGGCCTAGGTTAGAAGAGCTGAAAAACAGCCATTTTGGCAAAAAAATTTATATCAAACTTCTGAAAAATTATCCTGTTTTAATAGACTAGGTGTAATAATCTTAATGTGCCAAAAATAAACTAGTTACATAAACTCATTATAATCCTAGCTGCATCACATAATCCATTACAAGATTTACTAAATGACTTGATATATGTAAAAAGCACAGTATCTAACTTATAATCTTTATAATTTTCAATAAGATCAATTATAAGCCCTAATATACATTGATGAAGATAGGGTGTTGGGGAAAACTTGTCTTGTATTATAATTCCAATATAAGTATTAAGTTGAGATAATCGTTCTTGTATAAGATTTTGTTTATAGTTTTTAGCTAAACCTTGAATCAAACATATATAAAATTGGATAATACTTTCACGAAGTTCATAAAGGTTTTCATTCAAATCAGCATCGTTTGTTATTTGTAAACTTATCCCAGCTGCACCATCTAAATATTTTAATATTATCGGCATATAAGGTAAAAAAACTTGATTTACAGCATTTGCTATATCCCCTAAACAATTTATTGATAAAATTTTACATGTTATTAGGATATTTGGGTTTTCTAAGATTATTAGAAGTGATGGGATTGCTTTTTCTATAAAAAGTGGCATTTCACTACCTAAAGTTCTTGCAATATCCCCTATAGCAATTATCCCTGATTTAATTATCCCGCTTGAATCTAATATTGTTATTGAATGTAAAAGGTAGGATGAGACTTTTGGAAGATAAGATGAGAAGTTAGGACCTGTATTTATTGCTAAGGCTCCTAAGAGTTGTAATGATTCTTCATATAGTGTGCTTTTTATGTTTAAAAATAATATGATAGAATTTAAGGTTTTATCAATAATCGGCTCTGTGAGTCTGTTTGCTGGAAGTTTTGTGAGGATTATTTGTAAGGTGTTTGAAATGTAGATATTATACAAATCGTTATTTAAAAGGTTGTTTGTATAGAAATTGAGGAATTGGGTGAAGAGTAATTCTATGATGTTTATATAATTATCTGGTATTTCATTAAGAATTGAAGTTATAAGTTCATAATATTCAGTTCGGTATTTGTTTTCTTGGGTAATTATTTTGAGTAGGGTTTCTATAACACATTTGCATTGATTTATATCTAAAATCCAACTATATCTTTGATATATAGCCTTTAATCCCCAGCAAGCAAAAGGGTTACTTTTACCCTCACAGTTTATAAACTTTAAAAGTTTCTCCTGGGCTTCAATGATGAACTTTTCATCCAAATCTTTATTTGAATTTTTACAGAACCTAGAAAAACACCAAAATGCATGTTTTTGAACATCTTCATGAGGACTGTTAAAAAGCTTAATAACCTGACTGAAATATTCTCTAAAATTATCATGGACTTCAGTTGATTCTTCATATAATGATGATAAAGCTAATATTCCAGCCAAAGATTTTTTCATATACGATTTCGAGTATATATGTTCTTTTATAAATCTAGATACTTGTTGTGAATTTTGTCCTTCACATATTACTGATATTGATGACATCATATTATATGCAGCTTTTGATACAGACCATTCATCATCAATTAAAGGGAGTAGAAGTTTCGGTAATAAAAGTTCAGTCAAACTTTCACATGCTGTTTCTAGGTATCCAAGTAATGGAATCCCAATTTCAAGTCTGTATTTTTCTATATCGCCTATAGTATTCCACACATTTATAGCTGCAAGGGCAATATCTTCATTATCACTTTTTATTCCATTATATGTTAATTCACCTAATGTGCATAAAGTATTATCAAATATCTCAGGGAAAACAGTTAATATTTCACCTATAGTTTGAAAAGCTAACACTGGAAAATATTTAAAATTGTCATATAAACTCATTAAAATCTCATAACTTTCATTACCATTCCTAAAATTAGCTTCAAAAAATTTGACTGAGTTTTTAAATGCTGTTATTGAAACATATTGAATTTCTTCATTATCTTGAGCCATTCCTGATAATGTTGCTAGAAGTATTTTATATTTTTCTTCATTTGTTAGAACTTCTGGGTTTAGATCTTCACATATATATCCAAGGGTTAATAATGATGCATGTTTGTATGTATTGATTGTATTATAAGAGTTTGTGATTAATATATCAAGTCCTTCTTTCCATAAACCTTTTGGTAATTCTTTTAAAAATAAGGTTGAAACTGTTATTGCCCCGATTTTTACTAAGTCTAAGTCGTTTATACCTAAACTTGATATACAATTAGCTTTTATATGATCTTTATTGTTTGAAGAAATTGTATCCCAATATTTGTTTATATTGTTTTTAAGGTATATTGCAGCTAAGATTCGAATGTTTTTTTGGCAAAGGCCATCTAATAATATTTGAGAAAGCTGTTGGAATAATGAGTTTGGGTTTGATATAGCGGATTGATCAAGGTAAGTCAAGGCAATTTCTCGAGCATTTTGGTTTAAGGACTGGGCTTGGACTAAGATTTCATCTAAACTAGTCATTATAAGATATGCTGTTTTAGCTAAAGATACAATAAAACATTTTTCTTTGATAAAATTAATAATAAAGGCCAGGCTAGCCTGGCCCTAAAAGTGTAATAAAAATGGACCCAGCAAAGCCTTTAAGTTATGCTGTAGAGAAGTTCAGTCGAAAAATCAAATGGATTATTTGTCTCAAGCAGTTATTGTAAATAGATATCAAGATTTAGTTGAAGATATGGAAAAAAATCTAAAAACAATTGATTATAAATTCAGCTTTACTTGGGATTGTCAAAACATTTTAGAAAAAGTAGCTAATCTTAAACAATTGCTTGAAAGCTTAAAAGAACGTAAGCAAGAAATAGAAGAAAAATCTAAATATATGGCGAATGCTGATACCTTAAAAGATGAACTAGAAAAAGTCCAGAAACTTTACGATAAAAAAAATGAACTAGACAAATCAACAAAAATGCTTCAAGGGATGTTCAGCGAACTCTCCGGACAAAAGAAAAAACTTATGGAGGACCAAATAAAGCTCGAGCTTGAAAAAGAAAAATTCGTTGAAATTGTAGTGAAACTCGAAGAAGAAAGTAAATCTATATGCCAAAACGAAGAAACCATAAGCAAAAAACTCTTAGAACTCCAAGAAAAAGAAATGCAATTAGAAGAAAAAGAGCTTGAACTGCTACAAAAAAGAGCATATTCTACTTAGCCTAGCTTATGAACAATCATAAAAAATTCACTCTTTTTGTCATAAAAAGTTACTTAACTACATCATATCCATTCCTCCCATTCCACCCATTCCACCCATACCACCCATTCCACCCATAGGTGATTTTTTATCTTCAGGGGCATCAACAATCATAGCTTCAGTAGTTGTCATAAGTGAAGCAACACTAGCAGCATCTTCCAAAGCTGTTCTAACAACTTTAGTTGGATCAACAATTCCTCTAGTAAACATATCAACAAATTCATGATTCAAAGCATCATAGCCAATTCTTTCATCTGCACCTTCTAATAATCTTTCAACAACTGCACTTCCATCTCTTCCTGCATTATCAACTATAGTCAATATTGGCTGTTTACAAGCATTTTCAACCATCTTAATACCAATCTGTTCATCTGGGTCACAAGTACGTTTAAATTGTTTTAATCCTTTTGATGCATATAATAAAGCTGCACCACCACCTACAACAATACCTTCAGCTACAGCGGCTTTTGTAGCATTTAACGCATCAACTATTCTATCTTTAACTTCACCAACTTCAACTTCTGAACCACCTCCAACTTTTATAACAGCAACTCCACCAACTAATTTTGCTAGTCTTTCTTCAAGTTTTTCTTTATCGTAATCACTTTTTGTTACTTGAATTTGTTCTTTGATTTGGTCAACACGTTCTTTAAGGTTACTTTTATCCCCAGCGCCATCAAGAATTAGTGTATCATCTTTTGTGATAACTACTTTTTTAGCTGTTCCAAGAACTGTTGTGTCTGAGTTTTCAAGGGTGATACCAAGTTCTTCAGATATTAATTGACCTCCACAAAGAATTGAAATATCAACTAAAGAGTTTTTTCTGTTATCGCCAAAACCTGGAGATTTAACGGCACAGACTTTTAAGCCTCCACGAAGTTTGTTGACAACTAGTGTAGCTAGAGCTTCACTTTCAATATCTTCAGCAATGAGCAAAATTGGTCTTCCACTTTTTACTGCAAATTCAAGGTGGGGAAGGATGGATTGAACAGTAGAGATTTTCTTCTCAGTGATCAAAATCAAAGGATTTTCCATTTCAACTCTCTGAGTCTTAGCATCTGTAACAAAATAAGGAGAAATAAACCCACGGTCAAACTTCATCCCTTCAACAACTTCAAGTTCATTATGTAAAGTCTTTCCATCTTGTACAGTCAAAGTCCCATCTTTTCCTACTCTTTTCATAGCTTCAGCAAGTAAATTCCCGATTTCCGTATCACCATTAGCAGAGATTGTCGCAACATTCTTAATACTATTTGAATCTTCAACCTTAATACTTCTTTTATGAAGATCTTGGACTATAAACTCAACAGCTTTTTGAATACCCCTTCTTATTCCCATAGGATTAACCCCAGCAGCTACAGATTTGCATCCTTCAGCAAAAATTGCTCTAGCAAGAACTGTTGCAGTTGTAGTTCCATCACCTGCAATTTCATTAGTCCTATTGGCGACTTGTTTAACTAATTGTGCACCGATATTTTGATATTTATCTGCAAGTTCAATCTCTTTAGCTACAGTAACACCGTCTTTTGTAATTTTTGGGGCTCCAAAAGCTTTTTCAATCACTACATTACGTCCACGAGGACCTAGGGTGACTTGAACTGCATCAGCTAATTTGTTACATCCTTCAAGCATTAGTGCTCTTGCATCTCTACCGTATTTGATGTTTTTGGCACCGAAAGATCTGACTGAATTGCGTAAAAAATTATGAGATATCCGACTGAACATTGTGGAAGATTATGAACCTCTAATTATAATGCTAAAATATGGATTTTCTAAAGTCGATGTTTTAGTTTAGGTTAAGTTTTTGGAGATAGGGATTGAGGTAGGTTTGGGAAATATGAAGATTTGATGGATAGTTTGGTAAAGATTAAGATTTAGGTTTAAATGCTGAGGATTAGAGGTTTGAGAAGTTTTGGAAGAATTGGAAGAATTGTTTGAGGAAAGTGGAAGATGGGAATTTTTTGAAGGGAGGGCTAAGGGAGATGGGTGTAAAGG
Source organism: Stentor coeruleus (assembly GCA_001970955.1). NCBI lineage: Eukaryota > Ciliophora > Heterotrichea > Heterotrichida > Stentoridae > Stentor > Stentor coeruleus. The sequence continues at coordinate 3,536 of MPUH01001331.1, read as the reverse complement.
GTTTTGAGTTTTATGGATTTTATGTGAAGATTTAGCGTGGAGTAGATGACTTTTTGTATTTGATGAAGTGCTGATTTGAAAATGAATAGCTTTTTATGATGCTTTTTATGAGATGGGAAAGATGATAGTTGGATAAGGTTTTTGGTTTTAGGTTGATTATAATTTAGGGTTATATTTTGGTTTTTTACTTGAATTTTATGTTATTAGCTATTAGTCTAATTACTTATTATATTGATGTGTAATACTAATTTGCAGTTTACTCTATACTTTATANGTTATTAGCTATTAGTCTAATTACTTATTATATTGATGTGTAATACTAATTTGCAGTTTACTCTATACTTTATATTGTTAATTGCTTTTATATAATCCTGAGCATTTATACTATTACAATAGTTTAAAAATATTAAGATATTGTTTTAATATCAATACCCTTTACTTACTTCATCTTGGTTATATTTTAAAATAACAACTTTTAGGAAAATTACTTAGCTTAAAACACAAGAACACTTTTTTATTACAAACATCATTTAATTACAATCAAAATTATTAAACTATATACAAACTATACATAAATCCATAAGCAAAAACTTCTTCCTAACTTTTTATTAACCCATCAACCCCATAACAATTTATTTCTTATTTATAGTCTTTCCACAATTCCTAAACTTATTCTGAGCAATCTCAACTTTTTTCCTTACTTAAAAAAATACCTCAATAAACATTTCTTTGAAATTCGTTACATTTTTATATACCCAAAAAATATTAATATGTATTCAAATATCTGTTATATTTCAACAACAAATTTCTCTACAATTTTCATTATAAAACTCATTTCAAACAATAACAATCATCGTATCCCTACTTTATATATATTTTTAACCATAAGATTTTTACAATTATAATACTTTAGTAAAATTTGTATAGAAAAATTATATAATTATATCATTTATGATCTTAATCAATCTTCCTTCATATAATTTTTCATTTTCTTCCAAATTCACATTATCAGTATACACTCTAGGATTTATGTTTATCCTTTTGATTTTTCTGTACTTTAGTTTTATCTTGTTCTCATTTCTCAAAGGTTTTACAGCTAAGTGTTTATTCCAAGAAGTGAACATATAAGGTTTCCCCATTGATAGTTTTGGTATTTGCAAATAATTTACGTTTTTGCTCATGGGCGAAATGTTTTTAATAGAAGCAGGCATTGGAGGGAGTTTAAGGCGCGATATATCTTCTGAAAGCCTTTTATGAGACATAAATGTTTCATCTAATGATATGTTTATGAGATTTTTTTCTTTTTTCATACATGACAGTCGACGAAGTTCCATTAATTTTTATTTATAATAGGGATATTTATATTGTGCTATCAAAATTTGGAATCACTATGTTAGGTTTTGTGATGAAATAGTGTTTTTAAGACGAGAATTTTTTTTTTACATATGTTTGAGATTATATAAATTACAATTATTTGCAAATGATGCATGCTAAGATGTAACAGTTCTAATATGGCAAAGTATATCAAAATTTGTGTTAATGTATATTGTCCTTTTATGTTATTAAATATAATCATTATCCTTGAGTTGTTGTTAGTAATATATATTTGAGAAATATGTTTTTATTAATATATATATGAATTTAGAAGAATTACTTTTTAGATGCGAATAGATATTACTATAAAATGGTTTTAGAATTAATATAAAATAAAAAATTTGAATTCCATTGGCTTATCCTTGAAGATTATATAATAATAATGCTTAAAGATAATCAAGTAAAAAATTAGATTGTAAAAAGAATAAGTTTGAATTTACTAAGAATTTAGCTAAAATCTATAATTTTAGCTTTGATTTATAAAAAAAATTCTGACTGTAGTTACTAATATGAATCAGATCAAGTAAATTTTGTGAAATATCTTATTGATAAAAAAAACAAAAGATTTCAAAATCAGTATTTTCTCAGAAAAGCATAATTTATATAGCAAGAAAATTTTAAATTTTTATCAAAGTAAGGAAATTTATTAAAGCTTTATATAACACTCAAAGATAATAATAATACCATCAAATTTAAGCAAAAATAATAAGCACATAGGAAAAAATGCTCTAAAATTATTGATTATTTTAAAACAAAAGCGAACTATAATAAAATATCATCAAGCATAAATATTCTATTACATAAAACTATATTTTCATATATTCATAGCACAAAAATCATAAAAATCTTGTTAAATTTCTACCAAAATGATTAAAATCAGTCTTTCTAACTTACATTTTTTCTTATATATCAAAGATAAAAATAAAAATAAATACTTTTAAAAGTTAATTTTTGTTTATGTTTATATATACTATAACGGTATAACTATTACTGTCATATCTTCTACAAAGTCATTATATTTTTCTATCCATCGACTCCATGCCAAATTTTCCATCACATTACAAGCATTTTCACAATTATTTTCTGTTAGGATATTCGACATTTCTCCCATATTCACATATTTCCAAACCCCTTCTGAGCATATAATCACTGAATTTTCATCTCCAACAAGTTTCATTTCATAAATAAATGGGTCTGAAATCATACCTAAGTCTAAAAACCCTGTATTACCAAATGATCGAGTCAATTTTAGTGAATTCTGACTTGATTCACAATTTTTTTTATCATTTTGAACTGATAAAAGCTCATGGCATGAAACGCTTAAAATTCTTGATTTTTCATCAGGATTATCAATATTATGTTCACTAGTCAAAGGTGTTACCATTAGGTTTCCTTGAACCCTTTTAGCTATAAAAGCTTTACAATTGCCAATATGGGCAATATAAAGGGATGAATTATTAACAACAGCAACCATAGTCGAGCATCCTGAACTCAAACAATCATTCTTAGCCCTAATAAATTTCTGAACAATTTTCTCTTGAGTTTTTACAAACGACGACCGAATAGAAATAGGTGGATTTTGTATAATTTCAAGATCAGTAATTAAATTTTGACGAAGAAACTTTTTAGCTAATGATGAAACTATATGCCCATTCTCCCCATGACCATCAAAAACCCCTGCAACTAAAATTTGAGATTTGGAAAACACGAAAAAATTATCTTGATTCAATTCTTCCTTAAGACCTTTTCGACATGATATGCCAATATTACTTAATACAAAATTTTGACTAGAATTAAAACCTTTGTAAGCAAAAGGCTTTTCAGCAAAAGGGTCTTCACTGTGTGACGGGAATAAACCTTCTACTTCAAAAGGATTTTTTAAGTATAAAAGACTTTTTGAACTAAATGATTTTTGCAATTCAGAATTCATGGGTAAGCCAGATGTCAAAGGTGTTCTTATAATTATCTTTATCCTGATAGCGGGTTCAACAGCAATACTTACACGCTTTCTTGATTTAAAATAACTGAGGCTGGAATATGTCCATTAATAATTTTATCAAAGTTTCTGAAAACATCCTGATTGAGATCAAAAAATTTTTTTTTGGTCGGACCTCTGGCAGGTTTCAATTATTATATCTTATAAAATCAAGGGTATAATAAAC
>MPUH01001330.1:0-18175 GCA_001970955.1 Stentor coeruleus | reverse complement strand
GATAACAAGTGATTGATGGGAAAATAAGACCTGGTTTACAATCTGAGATTTAAAATTTGTATAGATATATATAAAGCATATAGAAATATAGGGTAATTGCATAAGAGAAATTGAAAAAATATTAGATTATTGTAGATATCTAAGAACATAATGAAGACTGTGAGTAATTTTTCTTGTTAAGACTAGGAAAATACTTTACTATTAATATCCTTTTGCTATTTGGGTTTTTTGGAGCATTAATAATATTTTATTGATAAAAAATACAAGAAAAACTTATCTTATAATAATAAAATTATGGGGAAAATTTTTAAAATCAGTTGGCTGCCCTTTGGATATTAAGAGGAAATAACGTGAGATACAACCTAATAAATCATTTTAAACTTTTTTTAATGTATAGATTTTATTTAAGATAAGTTTGATATGGATTATTTAAAGTAGGCATAAGGGAAGATAATATAGTGAATTAGGCTATAAGCATTATCATCCTCTATTTAATCATTAAAAAATCTTAAAAAAATCTTGATTTTTATCAGATATAATAAATTGTTAGATTCCAATCACAGTTTGGCACTGAAATAAAATGGATGAAGTAATAGGGAAAATTTGTCACCTAGAAAACTCTGAGCATATATCAGATGATTATTTGTGTTTTTCTAACTCATATAGTGAAAACAATTCAATTGTTAAAAGTCGAAGTGAAGACATTATTTCAGAATCTCATTATGAACATGTTATAAATGATTTTGAGTCAAATAATACAAAATATAGTAAAGATGGATCGATTAATAGTGAGAATAAAGATTGGTCTAGTGATATATTAGAAGTTTGTGATAGAAAAATAGTTTTGATGAAAGTTCAGCATGAAAATGATGAAAAATATGTAGTCTGCAATAAATTGGACGATATGAAAAATGGGATTTCTGAAGAATTAGTTGTGAAATTACATATTTTAAAATGGGATGAAGAAAAGGATGATTATAAGATACTAGTGATTTCAAAGCACTTTAATCTAGATTTCAGAGCAGTGTTTGGAAATTTTAAGAAATGCAATATAAATTATAAAGGGAAAGATGAATTGAAGTTGTTGAAAATGACAAATACAAGGATTATGTGGATAAGGGCACATAATAGATGGATAAGAAATATCTTGCGCAGTGATATTAGAACAAAAAGGGTTAATGATATTAGTTACTTTGATATCAACAATGAAGTTCAGTTAAATATCTACAGAGATTTATAGTTTTATTATAATTTTAACAGAGAATCAGCTAATTTCATAAGGCTTCTTTCTCATAGAAAGCTATTCATGGAAATCAGTAAACCTAAAAACAGTCCAGTTTCTGTTAGAATTAAAGAAACTAAGTGTGAAAACTCAAAAAATGCTAGAATCAATAATCAAAAACATAAATCTTATACAAACAAATACTGCAGAAGTTATTTCAGAAATCCTACAATATCAAAATCCTTTAGTTTATATATAGATCTTATTTTCTCAGTAGAAGATATAACCTTACTATGTAGAAAAATAGGTATAGTATGTTGTGAAAATGGTATATATGGGATACATGAACAAGATTGTTTGAAGAAATGGTATAAAGTGAAGATGTTCTTAAAACTTGGGTCATTTGCCTTTTCAGCATTTGAATTAAAGTTCAAAATTTTTATTTATGATGATATTTAAAATCTTTTTCTTTAAATGATTATATATAAAATAGCTTCAAGTTTATAAGCAAAATTATTTTTTGAAACCATTGAATCATGAAGTTTATGGGGTTTTGATAAGTTTCTATATGAATTTTTAATAATTTAGCAAGTAATTTTTGTGAGTTATAATAAGAATTGTTTATAAAAAATAAGGTTTTTATAATAAAATGCCCATTTTACCAATTGGAATGTTGGATTGTGTACCCAGCATTTATATTTTTTCAAAAGTCGGCTGTGTGTATATGATAAAATATATAGTCAAGTTCAATATACACAATTTTTATTGTAGTTAATTAGAAAATTATATATTTAGGTATATAGAAATAACCCTATTGGAATCCTTATAAAACTGAGTAAAAATAATGACCTCACTTAACTTTCTAAGTTTGAAGTGGATTTTATGTTTCAAGTTGAATTGGTATCTTTAGCTGTTTCTTGCATTATTTAGGCATTTCCCCCTTGATATCCAACTTATATTTTGATTAATTAATTTTAATTATTTCAGCATTTTCCCTGAAAAGCAGGTAGCATTGAATTTTTTGATGATAATTTATATTACTTATAATAAATTATTTTGATTGTCATCTGCTCAAGACTGTTAATATTAAATTTTATAATCAATAACTAAAACTTTCTTAAGTTTGTAAATTTATAGTTTCATATATCAATTTTCAATTTATATGAAAAAATCTTAATATTTGTATATATCAATACTTGGATACCCGAAGATATTGAAATAAAGCACTTATTAGCATACGGTATCCATTTTCAAAGAATTAACTATATCTTCAAGCTCTAATCCTAATAATTAATTTTTCTTCCAGAGTTATTAACTTTAATCGTAATTTCTATATCAATTCCAATCCTAAATCCATCTTCCCTATCAAATTTCCTATCTTATCTAATCTATTCAATAGGTAATTTTGCTTTCTTATAAGTTTTCTCTCTAACTCCATCTCTTCTAGCAAACGTCCTCGCCACAACAAAAAGCAAATCACTTAGCCTATTCATAAAAGTCATCACGCTCTGGCTTATTTTATAAGAATTTTTCAATTTAACAATACTTCTCTCAGCTCTTCTACATATACTCCTAGCCAAATGAGCTCTAGAACTTGATTCTCCTCCAGAAGGTAATATAAACTGTGTAAGCATAGGTAATTCTGAATCTAACAAATCAATTATTTTCTCTAATTCTCCAGTGTATTCACAATCAAACGACACCCTCTGAAGTTTTTCTTGATTTTCTTCATCATCAACCACAGCTAAGCAGCTACCAATATCAATAAGCCTGCTTTGAATAGTCTCTAAAATTGTGTTTAAATCCTCATGCATAGAACTTGAAATACACTAATTATCTTTTACCAAGCCTAAAGCAGAGTTAAGTTCATCAACATTCCCCAAAGCTTCAAAAACCAAATGACTCTTTTCTAAGACTTCTCCAGAAAAAAGTCCTGTAAAACCAGAGTCTCCGTTTTTTGTATAAATTGATGAATGCTTCATAATATGGAACCATCAAACAAACCTAAGTTTTTTCGCCTGGCAACTCTTAAGGAACATGAAATTTCTAATGCTGAAGTTTCGGGAAGGAGTTTGAAAAAACACCCTGGGAATTCAATGAAGATGGTCAATGATTTTTTTCACAAATTAGGCAAGGTCTTAGAGAAAAAACATATTGGGAAAAATGAGGCAGTTAGGATGTTTAGCAGTAAGGAAACATGGAATTTAGAGGATTTAATAAGTAAAATAAGAGAGTTTGACCAGAAAATCACTAGAAAAGAGATTGAAAATATGTTTGTTGCACTGAGTTCTGATGATTTTCTTAGTGAGCAGGTGGTTGCTAAGGAGTTAAAAAAAGCTATGAAAGATTCTGACTCATCTAGTGAGAGTTCTGATATAAGTTCACCTAGTGAAGGGGAGTTTGTTCAAGAAGATATTGATATAGACAAGGTAAATAAGCTTTATGAATTGCTGACTTTTAAAATTAAAGCAAATAATATAGGGACTGATGAATTGACAGATATTATTTCACAAACACTTCCAGGATATAGTGATGGGGAGAAATTAAGTAAACTGTTTTTGAGAAAGGAGCTAAGGATTGAAGATGGGGTTGATAGGAATATGATAATTAGTAGCATTTTAGCTGGAAAAGGTAAAATTTCTAACGGACAGGTTTTGGAAGTGCTAATAGAAAATTGTTTGAGATTTTGTGTTTGTGAAATTCAAAGCCCTGTACCTGATGATTTGAAGTCACTTTTTATAGACTCTTGCCATAAAGCTGATTTAAGGAAAACTGGCTGTTTGGATTGGAGAGTTTTGGAAAAGATTTTTGAAAAGTATAATATTCAAGTGAATTTAAACGTCAAATATTACTGTTTTACTTTGGGAAAATCACTTGAAATGATCCCATACCAATTAGTGTAGTTAATTATAAAGTGAGATAAATGGCAACTAAATCAGTGAAATGTAAATACTTTAAAAAAAATATTAAAATTCTCAATCAAGTATGCGAGACTATATACAATTTTAACCGGATAATGATAAAAATGCTACTTTGGTAAGTGCTTGGTATGGTGGATTATAAAATTCTAGTGAATATTAGATAAATGCTTAAATAATATCAAATAGCATAATCATCACTAACATAGAGAACTTGAACAATCAACAATCACAGCTTCCCTTTTCTTAAGTTAAATTTAAATTCTTGATTTGAACTATTAAATCAATACTGAATCCTCTAATATATAAAAACATCATCATGCATATTCTCATAAAGTCAGCTTATATAATCTCACTAATCCACATGCACTTGCAAAGAAAAGAAAATACTTCTAGAACCAAGTATGCAACGAATATTCCAAAATTTTATTTTAATTTAAATTATTATTTCAATAATCAACAAGTATTTATTTCCCAAAAAATTTTTCTTTTAAGCATTTTTGCAAAATCTCAATAACATAATTAAAAAATTTTTTCCTCAATTTTCTGCTGTTTTTAATATCATTACAATTATAATTCTACTTCATTATCATATAATATCAAATTACAACTTCAAATTTCAATAATAATAATATATATCTTGAACACATAAAGATGCTATCCACACTGAAATCAAAGCAAATTAAAAAAAAAGTAGAACGGCTCGAAAAGTCTCAAAGCGAACTTGAAATTCTTAATGAAAAACGTAAAAAAATCGAAAAAAACCAGTCTATTTGTAAAATATTCACAAAAGAGCGTCGAGATCTAATTGAATACAATTCAAAACTTCAAATTGAAGCAAATTCTTTTATTCACGACCTACAAACTATAAGACGCAATAACGAAATGCTACATCAAGAGTCTTTAAAACTTGCTAAACAAACAAATGATATGTCTGCTCAAACTATTCTATATAAAAAAGAACAGCAGGAATTAAGTAAAGATATTGAAAAACTTCAGAAAGAGATTTCTTTAGCTACAAAAGCTAGAATTCAAAAAGAAGATGAGTATTTTGCTGAATGTGAAACACTAGAAAAAAGTGAGGAAAAGGTTAATGAGATTAATAAAACTTTGAAAAATTTGGAAAATTTGAAAAATCAGGAAGTAGAAAATTCAAGGAAGACTTTGAAGGAAATTAAAAGAGTGCAGAGAGAAATTAATAAACTCAAACATCTTCGTCATATGTAAAAGGTGATTATGATAAATTTTTCTTAAAAAAAATATTATCTAATAAAAGCTTAATACTCCTGAATACTATACCTTAAATAATATATAAAAAAGTTATCATCATCTATTCTCATATTAAAAAACTCAGTATATTATTCTTAAATCAATACAAACTCACATAATTATCTTAGTTAAAACATTAGTATATACATATTTCAGAAAATTAGGAGACTTGCTTAACTCTATTCTTGAAAAATATTTAATCTATACCTTTACTAGATTATTTTTACTAAGTTTTTTACTTATCTTATTTACTTTTATTGTGATTTAAATCTATCTTTAATAACTTAAGGTAGTTTTGGTTTTCTCTCTGCTCACTCTCATTAATCTTATAATTTATGCTTCTTATTCACTTTTCTTTAATTTTTACTTCTGATAGCATAGCCACTGATTTATAGTTGATTTTTTGAATTCATCACGATTTACTTCAGATTGATAATATTAACCATATCAGCACATAAAAACAATCAAAATATCATTTTAATATTCCTACAATCTTAAAACAAAGTTAATCTACTCTACTCTAATATCCGTTCCATGTACTCAAGAAATCTTTCAGCATAAAAATCTGGTGGTGCACAAGACACAGCCTGTTTCTTATGAATAGTATTTTTAAAAAAGTGTTCTAGCTTCTTTTTCGCCCCATAATATGTCAAAATATCAATAATTCCCATAAAATATAATTCTGTCTTATCCTCATTAATTATCCCTCCATCATCAGTCTCACTAAAAATCGTAAACCCATTCTTCCTTGGGATCTCTTTAAACGACACATTAGCAATCCCAACTAGTAAACTATAATCAATTATATTCGACCTTCTCATCAAATCCACATCTTTTTCCATTTGTTCCAATAAATACGTCTTCCTATTTCTACCAATTCTGATTTTCCTACCTTCATTATTGAAATTATTATCTTTTCTAGCAATAGTTTTATCTTCATTATCTGCAGTAATCCTACCAAGTGTTGATCCTTTAAGATCATATTTAATATCAAGTTCATATTCGTTTTTAAAAAGATTTCCCATAACGACAAAATATAGTTTTTTACGACTGCTGCACACTATGATTTTATGAAAACCGAAAAAACGAGTTATTAGAGTATGAGGATTTCGGTATAAATGGAAATAGTAGTCTGGGATAAAGTCTCTGAAAAAAACATATTCTTCTTCGCTTAGGGTTTTTAGCATATATTTTCCATCGTCACTATAATAAAAAAAGCTCCCACTTTTTCCAGTTGTGCATTGGCCAGTTAGGGATGAAAATTCATTAGCCATAAGGGCATGCATCATTTTTTCCATACCAAGAGATCTAATATAATCACTTGATTTTATACCATAGAGTTTACGAATACGTTCAAATATAGTTGGGGCATAGTCTCGAAATTTGAATGTCTTGGATCCCTTTGAGTGACTTGGGAGAAGTTTATGCTTGACTTTTTCAACAAACATTTCAGGGGTGACTTGAGATAGTATATCCATACTCGCTACAGTCGATTTAACTGACTTTTGAATTCCGAGCATCATGTTTAAGATAAGGTTCCAATCATCATCTCCCCAATATATTACATCATTTTTCTTCAAAGCAACTGTTTTTCTTGGAATAGACTTTGTCCAAGTTCTTCTGAATTCTTGTTCATCTTCATTCTCATGATAATCATAAGCGCCTTTTTCTTTAAGTTTTGCTAGCTTATCAAGTAAATTTACTAGTAGCTCACGAATAAAATCCATTTTTGGGTCGCATTTAGCTCGATTGTCCTTTGGAATACGCACTGTCATGTATCTACTAGATCTTCTTGCAGAATCTTCTAAATCTCCACGATCCAGCCATGTAGATGTCATTCTTCTATCGCTAGGACTTTTAGTGTTTAAGCACATATCAGAAGGAATGTGATGCTCAACAGTAGGACTAACACCATATTCTTCTTCAATCAACTGTATCAATGCAGTAATCTTCATCTCAATTTCCAGAAGTTCCTTACTATAATTAATTTCAACTTTTTTAAAGTCTTCAATACTAGGCACATTAAGCCTATCAGTAAGCCCATGTTTCAAAGTGTCAATAAGATCAGCAAAATCTTCTTGGCTATTAATCGCTGTAGTATATTCTTCAAAGTCAATAACCCCATCGTTTTTTGTGTCTATTTTATTAAAATATTCATGCATTTCTTGATCATTCATTGAAAACCCTTGCCCTGTAAGATTATTTTTTATCTTCCACACAGAAATCACCCAACCTTTAAAATCATGATATGTTATCCCTCTACTCTCAGGTCCTGCAATCAGACTAAAACTTTGAATTGCTTTTTCTTCTTCTGTTCCATATATCATTGTGTCCATATAACTAAGATATTCTTCAAGAGTTACAATACCTGTTTTACTTTTATTCATAACATCAAAGATCTTTTCAGCTATACTACTTAGGACTTTGAATTCCATTAAACTCATGTTCTTGCGAAATTCTTCTTTGGAAAAACCACTTCCTGAAGCCATTCTTTCAAATTTTTGCTTGTATATTTCGATTTCTCGTGGTTTAAAATGATACCGGTTTATGAGGATTGTATGTTCTATTGCTTTTTTTGTATGAGCTTTCTTTTTAACACCGCAACATAACATTTTGGATATATTATATTTAGAAAATAAGGAAAAAAGTGTTGTTTGGGGAATAGGATTTTATATTAAAGTTTGCTATGAACACCATAAGAACTTCAAGACATGCCTAAAGCAAGCTGGATTCTTCAAGAAAAACAAGGTGAACACAAGACTTGCCTCAATCATTTTGACGCTAAAGAAAAGAAACAGTAAAGACCTCCTGAACCAAATAAAGAGTCACATAACCAGCGACAACGAGTGGTTTAATATACCGAATCTGCCTAAAGAAAGAGATCGTAGGACAAACAAACCTCGATCGGACAAGGTTTAAACCATGCCACCTTAATATCATTTTATATAATTTATATAAAATAAATGGGGGATCTTAAGTATAATTACTGGGTATCCAACCTTTATAAAATGAACAGCGAAGGTATAGGTTATGTGATTATAAGACGGGCTCAGCCAAGCGGAATAATAATTGAAGAGCCATCAATCAGAGTGACAGAAGAAAAAAAATATATGATAATTCACAATTATGGTGGTACAGGCTTTATTATAAAAAAATTCCCTCAACCTTTCATGATCCAAGGGAGTAATTATTATGCTTTAGGCATTGTTCTAACTGCTGCTCATACAATTTATTCACCTTTGAATTTTATATCATATCGAAAAAAAATGCGCTGCGGATTTTCTAATGATAATATGGGTTTGATGAAGTTATTTCCTTTAAAATGCTATTGCACAGAATCCAAGGAAGAATTACTATCTTCTAATCGAAACCCTTATTGCCTTCCTGGTGATATTGCACTATGCATTTTAGTGTCAAAAAGATGCACAATTGAGATAGAAGAGATACCTTTGAGTACTTGCTTTGAAGGAAGTGAATGCAGTATTATTGGATTTCCAGGAATAAATATCGATAATCCTTTAAGTATTTTTCCATACTTAGGCAAAAATAAGGCAATTGCTAAAGCAAAAATTATAGAAGTATTTCATGAAGACAGGGTACTTATTGAATCTAAAGGAAAAGTACTTTTTAATGGGGACTTGCTTGAAGTATCATGTTCAGGAATTAACGGTATGTCTGGCTCCCCAGTAATTGTTGAAGGATGTGCTGTGGGTGTATTTGTTGGAGGACCTCCACTTGAAGGACAAAGAGAATTACTGAAAATTGCATCTATGATGAAAAATGAAATTGATGTTGAAGAGATTTGGAACAGGCTTATTTCTTTGGTTGATAAAGATGAGTTCTATAAAAAACCTATTTTTAAAAAATTGATAAATGATCAATTTGTTAGGAAATACATAACGGCTTTGCTTTTTGTAAAAAAATTGGAAATTCCTGAAGAACTTAAGGAATATCAAAAAGTTTTACCTCATGATAAGACTAAAATTCAAAAATTAATTCTTAGTTCTCAAAAAGAATGCATTAATTCAATTATCGATATCATCACGAAATGCTTAATGCAATACAAAAACTGTCATGAATTTCGCTATAATGTTGCGATTCCTATCAATAATCCTTTATTCAATATAGTTGTAGACAATATAAATAGATTTGATTTTATTGAGAAGAAAAACATCACATTGGATCAAATTATAGATTTTTTTAATAACTAAGCCTATTAAATCACATAAAATATGTTAAGTAATAAACATTTGTGTATAAAAAATTATATCAAATTAATAATCCACTAAATTCATATCAATTAAATGCTTACTTTTACAATATTTAAACATATATTTATATATTTTAATAAAATATCTTATATGAAATAGACTCAAACATCTTCATATTCAAAAATCCTATCATATTTATAATACAATTTTTTTCCTATCATCAAAAACCACCACTTTTCTTAAAACCTCATCAAAATCCTCATTAGAAACCCTTGGATATTTTAACTTTACACATTTTCCATAAGTTTTTATTATACTTTTTCAACCCAATCTACATCTAATTTATAATCTAAAAGCATTTCTTATATACTATTAATGCTCCACTTTCAATATATTCTGCTTTAGAAATAAACATCGGCTTAAAATTTTCAATACTTGCAAGAATTGAACCGCCCAACCATGCTGAATATGCTCTTTCTGGAGGAGCTGTTACATCCGCAGGCATTGTACTCGGTGCTAATGCTTTAACATCCTTTTGTAAACGCTCTCCTAATCTTTTAAGCATACAGTTTCCTCCAGCAAGTACTATATTAGCATATAATTCCTTTTTAATATTTGCATCACAGTTCGATATAGCTTTAAAAACTGTATCTGCAAGTCCAGAGAAATTTTTTTGAATATGACTTGGTGAAAATAATATTTCAGGGCAAGTATATTTTTCTATTCCTATCATAATAGAACTTCCATCAGGTAATTTATATTCTTCTCTTTCTCCAGAGTCTTCAGCATTTTTTTTCAAAATGTCAAAGTCTAATGCAACCATACAGAACTGTTCTTTAATTTTTACAACTTCACTTCTATAATTGCCACTTGCAAAAATCGGTTTTGAAGATTTCAGCATTTCTTCTAACAAATCCGTAATATTCCTTCCTGAAATATCAAGTCTTAAAATACCATGAGGTAAAGCAAATCCTTCATATATCGGAACAGCATGAGTTCTTCCTTCACCTGAATCAACAACCAGCCCTGTAGTTCTTCCAGAGGCAAATAATGAAAGAACTGAACCAGTATACATATACAAAAAAGGAGTTTCGAAGTATTCAAACATTTCTTCAGCCATTTTCTCTCGTGAAGATCTAGGAGTTAGTGGAGTATCTGCAAAGAATAGTGGGTTTTCCTTTGAACTTTTGTTTAAGTCTTGGAAAATCTGAGTCCAAATTTTTTCCATATCATCCCACTTTTCGATATAACCATTGACTATTGGTTCAGACATGTTTAAAAACCTTGCTTTATCAACAGCTTCATGGCCTACATAATATTCTTTTTGATCCATTCCAACCATAATACCCGGCATACGAGGTACACCTATTAAAGTAGGTTGAATTACTCTTGGACAATCTTCTCCTGACATTCCTGCTTTGATAAACCCACTACCGTTATCTATAACAATAGCTGATTCTGAGTGATCCATATTTTTATTAGATTCATACTTAACTAAATTACTCTCCCTTTGGGGTAAGAACTTCTTCAGTGATTTGAATAGTTCCATCATGCATTTCCCAGTACTTTTTTGCTTTGCGAACACTTACTCCATTTTCAGTTTCTACACGAACTTCACATGTGAGTTTTACTGCTCCATCAAGCCAGTTTGATACTTCAGGATTGCTCGGAACTTTTCCATCACTAATAGACTCAGGTTCGATATCTTCATTATCATCATAGCTTACAGCAAAAAGTATGCAAGCAACTGTTTTGAACTCACTATGAGGAGCAGCTCCAATTCCTACCTTGCTATAATTAGGATTTAGTAAAGCTTTGCGGTGAGGTCTTGTTGTCAGACCATCATCTACTAAAAGACTCATAACAACTTCAAAACCACTCACAGATCCATAATCTAAAGCTTCAGCAATACTTTCGCTCCATTTTCCATTTCTTTCAATACGTTGCTGAAGAGTAGTTTCTTTGCTTCCAATATGACCAACTATACCTAATGGCCCTGTATCGTTACAGTGACTTAAAGCAGCTATTGATAAACCTTCAGACCATTGAAGAGGTGGAAGGCTTTCTATATTTTCAAGCTCTTCATGAGCTTCTTTTACTGCTTTAAGCCCTTCACGAGTCAACACTGGCACTGTTCCAGGACGATGCCGCGCATTATTGGACTTGTAATTATCGAACTCATACTCAAGCTTTTCGGCGAAATGTTTTGGGTTTTCGCGAAGTTGATTGATTTCGTCGTAGATTTCTTGTATCAATAGCTGAAATGTGGACATTATAAGACAAAAAATTTAAATTTCATCTTTAACAATAGACAAATTGAAAGATTTTTGATTAAATTAAATTCTGTAATTAAAATTATAATCATCTTAAACTTAAAACATAAAGGGAGAATAAAAAAAGATTACAAAGAAATTTATTGTAGAGCTTGGTTATGAGAAAAATCTTAATCTATGCTTACTCTTTAATAGATAATAAATAAAATTCTTGTCCAAGTGGTAGCATAAAAGGATTATTTCTTTGAGCTATAATCTTTTTTTTATCTGTTATAACACCAACTATATAAGGCTGTGATTGGATCATTTCAATACTTTGCCCACTAATTGAATCTATATTCAAATAATGATCTGGACAATTATAATTAAAAGCTAAAAATTGTCCTTCTGATGTTGGAAAAAACAAAGCTAATGATCCTTTATTAAAGCTTGTAAAACATATTTTAGAGGACTCACTCTGTTGCAGAGCTAATATATATTCTTTTAATTGCAAATAGGAAGGTTCAATTTTAAGTTCTTTACATAGATTTTCAAATTCTGGAGACCTCTGATTAACAACTTTTTTATGTTCCTCTTTTTGGGATTTTTCAAATTCTAATTCTAATTCCAACTTCAACAAATTTTTCATTTTTTCTGATTCATTAAGTTTCTGTATAATACTTTTAGTATTGTTTTCGGCATCTTGCAAAGCTTGTTTAAAATTTAACTCCATTTCATTAAACTTTTCTTGGCTTTTAACCTTTTCACTTGATAAAAGTTGTGCTAATGACTGCATTTTTTCTTCGTTTGAAGCTTTTTCATGGACAATTTTTTGCTTTAGTGATTCTATTTCTTCATCTTTTCTTTTAAATTCTATGTTGAAATTATCAAGTATTGCTATTGTATCCATCATAACTTTTTCCTTTTGCTTAATTTCTAGGGATAGTTTTTTATTTTGCTCATAAAGTTTTTCTTTTTCTGATTGGATTTCAGATTCTACTTCTTTTAAAGCTTTAATTTTCTTATAATTTTCTTGTTCTAAAAGGAATTTTTCATCCTTGCAATATTTTACCATGTAAGCATTGAAGTAATCATCGATATTCTCAAAATTAGAATCAGAAATTACTGGAAGACTAAGATCAGGTTCATCAGCAGGAGCAAAAATTTTTATAAAAGGACCAGCACTTAGCTGTGGGACAAAGTTATTAGGCAGCACATGCTTGAATTTATCTAAAAATGATATCCGCTCTGCAATTTCTATTTCAATAAGTTCGCTTAAGCGATTTTGCAATTCAGTCGCAGCTTTTACGAAATGGTTTCTCCTAGAAATTTCTAAAATAGCTGAATCGTGAGCTTCTGGCAAAAGTTTAGGAACTTTAATAAAAGCTAATCGTTTTTCTGATCTTTTTAATAAAGAACTAAGCATACTTAATTGGCTTTTAATAGTATCTCTAATTCTAGCCGCATATTCAGTTATTTTTTTAAGCAGAGTAAAAAGTTGTATATTTGCTGTTTTTCTTTGTTGTTTTATATCTTCAATACTTTTTCTATATTCTTCTATATTTGTTTCAACATACGCTAAAAAGTAATTTGCTTGTGCAATTTTTTTATCCCATTTCTCTTCATGAAGTCTTTTACCAGCTTGTGCATCCCCTGTACTATTATATTTTTCACATAATTGTCTATAATCTAAATATACGCTTGAGCCGAAATTTATTGCAATTTTCATCTCTTCAGAGATATTTAAAACTTTTAAAGGACTATTAGGTAATGATGGAAGCTGATAAAAATAAGGTAGTTGTTGAATATTTTTTTCTAATTCTTGAAATTTAGTTTGCAATCTTCCTGTTTCAGCAATATAGCTTTCTTTCCATTTCATTAACTGAACTGTATCAATCAAATCAGCTAGAGTTTCCCTGTTTTCATATTGAAGTTGTTTATGGATTTTGAAAGAAGTTAGATTGGCAACTGAGTTTTCAAATGCTGAAAGTTCACCTAAGGCTGATTCATAATGGACAAGATTTTTTTTGTAGAGGGTATTGAATTTATCTACTTGATCTTGTATATGTTTATTATGATATAATTCAAGTACTTGTTTTCCACAAGCAACAATGTTCATTTCATTTTCTATTTGATTTGTAAAAAGCTCATAAGATGTAAAGAAGTCAGTATATTCAATAGATTTGGTATAGAATTTATATAAAGATTTTTCTATTGCAAGTACTCCACGCTCTTCTCCTTGTAAAGGTAATTCGAGTGGAGTTTGCTGAGAAGGAAAGTTTATTGTAAGATCTTGTTTATCTTTTCGTATAGAATCTTTCAAAAATACATAGATTGATTCTGTAAATGCTCCTTGTGACATCTTGTCTTTCAATGATAAGCCCTCGGAGTTTAAAAGGATAAATGATTCTGAATCAGCACCGAACGATATAACTAACTGGGAATTCAAATCATCAACTAAATTACCACTTGATAAAGTTACTTTAATCTCTCTCCCTGTCTCAGGGTACCTTAAAGCTATATTCATTATAAAATGGTAGCAAAATATTTAAAAGTTTTGCTTAAAGACAGATTATNGGGTACCTTAAAGCTATATTCATTATAAAATGGTAGCAAAATATTTAAAAGTTTTGCTTAAAGATTCTAATTAAAAATTATACTTGAAGATTTTAACTCTTAATTAGAGATTTTTGGATTTGCCATATAAAGGTTTAGATAAAATCTTATATTTTTGATAATTTACAATTTTGCTGTTTTGTTTAGATATTTTAAGGGTTTACTTATCAAAAACTTTTAGAGATCAGAAGTTATAGATTAATATAAATTATGATGATAGAAATGATCTCAAGTAGAAATTATTGCAAACTCATTAAAGTTTTAATAGAATATAAAAATTCATTTCAAGAGTTATGACAAATAATCTTAAGTAGTAGAACGTTTTAAATTGTTTCTGCTCCTGACACTAAGCTGAAGTAAAAAATGATAATTTTATATTCACCAATATCATAGATTTTATAGTTTTAATGATTATAATTTTAGTTTTTGTTATTAGTTTATTGTACTCCAATAAAATATTATAATTAATTATCTATTAAATATTCCTATTTCCTGACTTTTTTATGCAAAAATAAACTCTATATCTAATGCAATACAACTAAACTATTACTTGTCTACGCATATCTATATTTGAAAGAAATTCTTATATTATTCGAGCATTGATTGTGGTGAGAGAAAAACTGAGTTATGTTTGAACATTGATGCTCTTAATGATTCTCTTTCACTTAAGCTTTTAGCTCTCTCAACGCCATTAATATTTCCTATTCTGTTAACACAATTTGAACATATTTTGACTTTTTCCTTATACCCTAATTCTGGTAAACCTTCAATTACTCTACAATGAGCAGAACATATCACTTTTCCACATTTACGGCAATGATGTTGCCTTCTAAATACCTGAAAATTTTTATCACAAACAGTGCATCTATCTGAATTCGGATCCTGCCACACAGGTCTTACAGCTTTTTTAAGTTTTTCAGACCATTTTTCAGTACTTTTTTGTGATGAAAAGAATAATTTCCACAAGGCGTTTTCTCCTCTTTTATTTGTGCATTCTATGCCTATTTCACACTTTTCTAAATTTTCATAAAGAATTTTGAAAGTTTGATCAATCTGAATTACATGAGAAAGCTATATAGTATTTACTGGCATGTCTTTAGATTTAGAGTATCCAAAAGTATTTTCTTTCAATATAAAGTATCTTTTTTTCCCTACTCCTTGTTTAAAACTATATTTTTCAACCATACCTCTACACTTTATTTTGTCTCTTTTATATTCCTCGTGGTGTTTGCTAATAGATTTACCCATTTATAGTAAGCAAAAATGGGAAGGGAATTAGGAATTTTATGATATTATAACTCGATTAAGTTTACTTAGAATAATATAAATAACATGATAAGAGTAATTCTCTTGACAAATTTTATATGATTATTTTAATGTTTTGCTTAGTTATTGTATATCTAGGCTAATAATTAGATATTTAATTTCTAGACCCTGATGAGTATTTTGAAGTATTTCTCCTTTTTCTTCTCCTGTGTGGCGACCTTGATCTTCTATCATTTCTTCTTTCCCTTCCAGAACTTCGATAAAAAGTGACGCCAATGATATTTCCATCTATCCAGCCACCATCCATAGCTTTTTTAGCATTTCCTGCATCTGCTCGATGAGACATTTCAACATACGCATATCCTCGTTTTAATTTCCCTTCCTTTCCTTGTTTCTCAGCTAATTCTACAGATTTTATTATCCCATAGTTCTCGAAAATCTCATACAAATGATTCCTGTTTACATTACCAGTAAGATTAGTAACACGAAGAACACGAGATTCAGGGGTTGGACTTCTTGATGGAGACGAGCTAGATCCTGAGCAACTTGATGAAGAAGAAGAAGAACATGAACTTCTTTTCGGCATTTATAATAGTAATAATGTAAATTTTTAAGTTAAATGAACATATTGACTTGTATTAAAAAAATAATCATAGTATCTTCATCTATTAATCCTATTATAATAATCTATTAATAATAATTTTTATATATTTAATTCTGATTAAGCTGTAAAGGTATAATTTCACACACTTTTCTTATAAATTTATCTGTCGAAAAAACCTTAAATATTATAAAAAATTTCTAACTATGCTAATAGCTTATTATTCCCCTACAAAGTTTCCTTGGAAGAAAAGTTCTTCGGGGTGGAAAGAACATTCTACTCTCTTTTCATTAAACCTTAATCCAGTTAGACCAATCTTAGCTTTTGCCGCATCTTCAACTGTTGTATACTCCACAAATATTTTCCCAATTCCTGAAGTGTGTTCACCTGGTCTTGGAATTACAATAGAAATTACTCTTCCATATTTTTTGCACTCTTCAAGAACATCTTCATGAATTTCTTGATATTCATCATCATTTTCTAAATCAGTTATTCTTACCATGTTTTTTAATACAAGAATTCTTGAACTAAATCTTGCCCGGTTATCAAGTTCAGGTGTTGGTGGTAAAAAAGCTTGTGTTAAGCTTTCTTTTCCAACTCTTGAAACAACAGCACTACATCCTGAGATTTTAAATGTTCCTTGTTGAAGTATTTTTGCTGTAGCTTCTTCTTCTTCAAAATCAAAAATACAGTAACCTTTTGTAAGTCCAGTAAGTGGGTCTTTTGGCATATCCATGCATTTAAGAGTTCCAAATTCAACAAGAAGTTTCTTAATATCTTCTGAATTATGTCCATGAGGAAGCCCACTCAGCATTAATCTGCCTTTTCCTCCAAGGATTTTACTTGCCATAGCTTCAGTTACTTTATTCAAACCAATAGCAGAAGCCCCAAGAGCATGTAAACCAGAAACAACAGGAGGTTCATTTCCTGCATATGTTCTAGGTCTACCTACCCTTAAAGGTTGTCCAAGAACACTAACATTATTTAGTGCATAACCTGCTTTAGCTTCTTCAATACTTCTAAATTCAACAAAAGCATAATGCCCATCATTACTAATCCAAGCTGATATAACTGGTTCTCCTGCCTAAATGTTAATTACGCATATATTAGCACCAATAGAAATTAAAGTTCTGTTTAACAAGTCAACTAATTGAGGACCTGTTATACCTGAAGGTAAATTTCCTATATATAACTCCCTGTCAATTTTATTTGCTTGTGATGATGGAATAGTTGAAGCTACTTGTTGAATCTTGTTAATGAATTCTTCGGGATTTGTTGCTGTATTGTATTCATCCCAGATTTTGTTGTTGTAAGCCAAATATGTCTTGGGTGGACTGTCGAACTTGTACCGAGGAGGAGGTGGAGAATGAGGTGACCTTCTAGAGCTTTTATGATGATGAGAAGAATGCTTGCGCTTTTTTGAATAATGCTTGTGCTTCCTGTCACTGCTTGAGCTTCGATGACGATGTGATCTTTTTGGGCTGCGTGATCTGCGTCTCTCCATTTAAATATTACTATTGTTAATATTGTGTGTATAAATTATATTGTTAAGTTCTTTTTAAAGAAATATTTTTCAAAATTGCTTGTTGTTAGTTAAAGAATAGCATTTAAGAATAATTATTTACTGCTTTTTTTTTTAGAAGAAGATTGTAGTTTTTAGGTTTGTTGATAAATGAAAAATTCTCAGGGAAGATTAATAACTTTAAACATCCTGTTTTGAGTTAACTTGATTACCAATAGCAACAATGCATTCTCTCATTTTTTCTTACCCATAACAATATATTATTGATTAACTTTAATAGCTTAAACCAAATCTAGGA
>MPUH01001329.1:0-18222 GCA_001970955.1 Stentor coeruleus | reverse complement strand
AAAATTAGGTAAATATGAATTCTAGTGTGAGTTTCATTTAGATTGTAAGTTTTTAGCAAGTGAGTCTAGCCTGATTAAAATATGGAACTTAGCTGAAAAAATGAAGAATGCAAGCCACTCAGAAAATTTTATTATTATTATTTTCATCCAGATAGCAGATTTTTAGTGAGTGGATCTATAAAAAGTTTAATTACAATATGGAGCCTTGACAAAAAAAAGAGTATGCAGATTCGATGATCATGCTGGAGGCATTTTTAATGTGAGTTTCCGTCAAGATAGAAAACTTTTAGTAAGTGAATCTAGATTTGGCCTGATTCGAATATGGATCATTGCCGAAAAAAAAATAATATACGCTAGCATAAAATAATTTTTATGTTGCAAAAGATAAACTTTATCTATAATTAATTTATAAATTAAAAGATTTAAACTATTTTCAATTCACTAAATCATTATTTAAAGCCTTCACATTTCAATTCTAATATCAATCCCAATATTTTATTAACATTACAGCATCATCACTATAAGCTTACCATTCAAAAGATCTTCACTATATTCTTCTATAATCATTTAAATCACTTCATCTTATCATTATCATACAACACACAACCAAATCTTATTACATATTTCATACATTTTTCCATATCCTCTCATAATTTTTTTTAGATTACATTTTGAATAACCCTTCTTATATAAACTCCAAATATTACTCATCAAATATTAACATTTTTATCCTATTGCACTTCCGACCTCCCAAAAATCAAATTCACAGACAAAAAAATACCTTTCAAGCTGCATCTTTTATCCTCTCATAATACCCTCAATTAAACCTATCATCTAATTATCTTCCAAAATTTTTCCTTACCCATCAGCCCTTTATATCTTTCTCCCATACCTAATTTTCAATCCTCTCAAACCCAATCTTATATACTTCCTTAATATTTCCTTTATATCATCAACATCCTATATCAAACATCCTTTATTCTCTCGAAAACTCTCCAATAAAGGTACTTAACCAATGGCCATTATAAATGGCTGAACCTTTCCACAGTGAAGGTGACTCGTTAGTCCTTCCAAAGCTAACAGATTTCGTAATGAGTGTCGCTTGCCCAATACTAGATGTCGATAAAGATATTCTCTACAGCGCATTATACAAGAATTCAAGTCAAGAATACCTGAGCATGTTTGCCACTGAGCCATCACGCAAGGCTCTAGTCCTTCAAAAATTCGAAGAGGATATCTCAATTACTTTAGAAGTTGAGCATAAAGGCCCGACACATGCAATGCTAGCTTTTATTAAACGTGAGGGTCAAGGCGCCCTTGAAGAAAAACAATTAGGAGGTCAGCTGCAAATAGTCAATCTTTCTTATATTTCTCCAGACTCAACCCCGTTTGAACTTCTCCACACTTACTTGCAAAATTCATTCTTACCACTATTTAATACCTACAAAGGTCAAAACCTAGCTTCAGAAGAAGAAAGTAAAGTTGAAGGCAAACTTGGTATAGCCACAGTGCAAAAAAGGATCTCAGAGACTATGCTAGCTTTAATGCAATATCAACAAGATGTTGAAATCCCTGAAGTTGTACTCCTTGTTGATCCTTATGTTAAAGAAAAGTCTAATCGAGCTAAGATTTTAGGAACTAAATTGACTATTGAACTTTTTGATGATAAATTACAAGACAGAGAGTACTTATCTGGACTTACTGCTTGTGTTGATAAATGGATTCATGAAATAAGAAAAGTTACAAGACTTTCAACTAAAGATCATTTAGCTCCCTCGATATTACATGAAGTCAATTTCTGGGAATGCTTGACTAGAGCTTTGAAACATATCGACACTCAATTAAAACTCCCTGAAGTGACGATAACTTTAGATATACTAAAACAAGCTAAAAGAATTCACACTATGATGAGTTTTCATACTGATACTGGACTTGATCATGCTCTTCAAGTATGTGGTACTTCAAATATCCTTATGAAAGATTTCCCTGCTAATAGACTTTTGGCTTCTGATACAATTGATTCTATATCTGAAGCTATTACGCAGATATTCCAACATATGAAAAAACTCAAACATAATGACTCATATCCTTTGTTAAAAGCACAACAGATTGTTGATTTGGTTAGTAAAGATATGTCGAATCAGTTATTGAAAATATTGCATAAGGAAAGATTGATGACTTTAGATTGGGAAGAGTTTGATAAGATAATGAAAAATGCTGGGAATATTTTTGCTACATGGGATACACAATATAAAGCTTTCAAAGAAATTATAAGATTACAAGCTAAGAGAAAAGGTGGTGTTGAAAGATTGCTCCCGAAGAAAGATTTTGAACATTCTGCACTACAGAATCGTATTGGTGAATTACAACAATTTAAAAACTCACATGAAAGACTTAAGGAAGTTATTTCAAGTGTATTTAATGAAGAAAGGCAACAAGGAGAAATCATGGCCCTAAGAGAAATCAACTTAGCATATGCACATTTTACAACATTTGATATTCTTGACTTAAGTAAAGAAGGTTGTGAAATGTGGGAAATGGCTCGTAAACAATATGAGCAAAAAATTGACAGAGTCGAAAGTCAGATCACTGCAAAACTTCGTGATCGTCTAGGTATCGCAAAAAGTGCTAATGAGATGTTTAGAGTATTCGGTAAATTCAACGCTCTCTTTATCCGCCCAAGAATCAAAAGCGCTATTCAAGAATACCAAACCCAACTAATCTCTCAAGTTCGTAACGATATTCAATTACTTCAAGATAAATTCAAAAAACATTACAACAATACTGAAGCAGCACTTGTAAGTAAAGTTAGAGATTTCCCTGAAGTCTCTGGAGCTATAATCTGGGCAAAGCAAATCGAAAGAAAGCTAAAAATCTATATGGAAAGAGTAGAAGCAGTACTAGGAAAAGACTGGAGACAACATCCTGAAGGTAAAAAACTTAATGAAATCGGTGAAGCTTTTGCTAAGAAACTTGATACAAAAGAAACAGTCGACAAATGGATCGAAGAAATGCTCCAATACTGCTCAACATTCGACTTTACAGACAGAATCTTCGAAGTTGTCATTCGTAGAGACCAGTTTGGTAAAGAATACTGGGAACTTACAGTGAACTTTGATGAACAAGTTATAAACCTTTTCAAAGAAGTTAGAGCCTTAAATTGGCTTAAATTCAAAGGTCTGATTGCTATGAAAATCAAAGCTGATGATATCAAAACCTATTATCCTTATGCCACATCATTACAAGAAGCACTTAGAACATATCAGCAAACTTGTGTAAAAATTGACACTAAAATCGATAAACTTTTAGCAGAAAATAAAAGCGAAATCCAGAAAATTTTCTTAGAAGGGACAAGTTTAATGTGGAACTCAGAAGCACGTTTAGACTCTTATGTTAAAAAACTCATGGACAAAGTTATAAGATTTGAAGAAAAAGTTATTGAAGTCTTAGAAAAAAGTGGGACTATTGAGCATGAAATTGAAAGCTTACAACTTTGCCCAGTAACTAAAGATAACTTTACAGAACATATGACGAAAATCCAAAGAATCATTGATGACTTAAGTCTGAATGACTTTTCAAATCTAGAAATCTGGGTTGAAAATGTTGATAAAAATATTGAATCTGTATTGAAAATCAGATTAGGTGAACTTATAAAACATTGGGTTAAAGAGTTTCAGAGTTGGGATGATGTGAAAAAAGATGCGATTTATATTAATTGTAATACAGTGCATGAGATAAAATTAAAAGATCAGACTTTGTTTTTAGACCCCCCACTTGAAGAAGCTAGAGCATTTTGGACAACTTTATTCCATAGACAATTGCATATTATTTGTGGTCAGAGTCGTATTGAAGCAACACAATATGATGTTTTGAAACAGTATACAAAAAGAGATTACACAAATCTTTTAGCTGATATTATGGGAGATGTAGTCCAGGCATATAAGATTTTAGATGAGGTTCTTGGTCAATGTGAAGAGTATGTGAAGACTTGGCTTGGATATCAGGCTTTATGGGATACTCAAGCTTCTGATGTTTATAACGAACTTGGAGATAATATTGAAATGTGGCAACAATTACTAGAAGAAATCAAACAGAATAGGATAACTTTTGATAACTCTGAAACCGAAATCCACTTTGG
This sequence comes from Stentor coeruleus, assembly GCA_001970955.1. NCBI lineage: Eukaryota > Ciliophora > Heterotrichea > Heterotrichida > Stentoridae > Stentor > Stentor coeruleus. The sequence continues at coordinate 14,084 of MPUH01001329.1, read as the reverse complement.
AGCTATTGTTATTGATTATAAAGCAGTCCAAGCTAAAGTTAATCATAAATACGATCAATGGCATCGAGATATTCTAAACAAATTCGGAAGTAAACTTGGAGATACAATGAGAGGCTTTAATATTGCTATAAACTCAGCAAGAATGAATCTAGAAAAACAAAGTCTTGAATCTTCCTCATCAGACGTAACAGTTTTTGTCACAGAAATCCAAGAACTAAAAAAGAATATGGAAGCTTGGGATACTGATATGAATAGATATAGAACAGCTCAAAGGCTTTTAGAAAGACAAAGATTTCATTTCCCAAGTGACTGGCTTTGGATTGATCAATTAGAAGGAGATTGGTCATCATTTAGACAAATATTAGCAAGGAAAAATCAATCTATGGAATCAGAAATCCCAGTACTACAGGCTAGGATTAAGACTGAAGAAAAGGTTTTAGGGGAAAAGATTAAAGAACTTGAAGAAAGCTGGAAGACTACAAAACCTTTTAGTGGAGAACAGTCACCACAACAAGCACTTGAAAGTTTGAGTAATATTGAGACTAAAGTGAAAAAAGCTGCGGAACAGTATGGAAAAATATGCAAAGCTAAGGAAGTTTTAGAAATGGATGCATCAGATCCTGACCGTCTTGCCCCAATTACTGATGAAATACAAGGACTTAAGGAAGTGTGGAGTGAACTTGCTAAGATTTGGGTTGGAATTGATGCTTTACGTGATACACCTTGGAGTGCGATAGTCACAAAGAAAATCAAAGATGTGATCGATAAGTCAGTTGAACAAATGAATGCCTTGCCTAATCGTCTACGTAACTACGAAGCCTTTGACGCAATGAAAGGTAAACTAAGCAAACTGTCCAAGTCAAACAAAATGATTGCCGAACTGAAATCCGAAGCACTTAAAGAACGTCNTGCGATAGTCACAAAGAAAATCAAAGATGTGATCGATAAGTCAGTTGAACAAATGAATGCCTTGCCTAATCGCCTACGTAACTACGAAGCCTTTGACGCAATGAAAGGTAAACTGAGCAAACTGTCCAAGTCAAACAAAATGATTGCCGAACTGAAATCCGAAGCACTTAAAGAACGTCACTGGAAACAACTGAACCAAAGACTAAAACTTAAAAGAGGAGGAATAAATGACATGACCTTAGGCAATATCTGGGATGCTGATCCTCTAAAACATGAAAAATTCATAAATGAAGTCTTATCACAAGCAGCAGGCGAACTAGCCTTAGAAGAGTTCTTAAAAGGAGTTAAAGAATACTGGCAAAACTATCTTCTCGACCTAGTAAACTATCAAAACAAATGCAGGCTTATAAGAGGTTGGGATGATTTATTCCAAAAATTAGATGAGCATATCAATTCCTTAAACTCCATGAAAATGTCCCCACATTATAAAGTCTTTGAAGAAGAAGTCACACCTTGGGATGAAAAGCTTCAAAAAATCCGTGTGGTCTTTGATATCTGGATTGATGTTCAAAGAAGATGGGTGTATTTAGAAGGGATTTTCTTTGGTAGTGCAGACATAAAACAACAGCTTCCATCTGAGTTTTCAAAATTCAAAAGCATTGACAGCGAATTCACATCTTTAATGAGAAAAGTATCAAGCAAGCCACTTATATTAGAAGTTTTAGGCTTACAAGGTATCCAAAAAACCCTTGAAAGACTCAGTGAGCTCTTAGCTAAAATCCAAAAGGCTCTTGGAGATTATTTAGAAACCCAAAGACAAGCATTTGCTAGGTTTTATTTCGTTGGTGATGAGGATTTATTAGAAATCATTGGTAATAGTAAAGATGTAACAAATGTTCAAAGGCATTTTTCTAAAATGTTTGCTGGTATCTGTTCTCTTGCTACAACAGATCCTGATGTCCTTGTTGGGATGATATCTCGTGAAGATGAACGTGTTGACTACCCAAGACCTGTAAAAATTAGTGAAGATTCAGCTATTCATGCTTGGCTTACAAAAGTTGAAGTACAAATGCGTGAATCTTTAGCTTGTAATCTTGAAGGTTGTGTTAGTCGTATTGCTGCTAATGAGAATTTCTTAGATGTTGCTAAAGTTTACCCTGCTCAAATCATGCTTTTAGCTTCACAAGTTGATTGGTCACATCGTGTTGAAACTCATATGCCTGGATCAACTTTACATAATGTTGAAGAACATGCTGTTAATATGCTTATGCTTTTAGCTCAAGAAGTATTATTAAACTTACCTGCACAGATTAGGAAAAAATATGAACAACTTATTACAGATTTGGTACATCAGAGAGATGTGACAAGGTTCCTTACGAATAAAAAAGTGGTTTCAGTTAAAGACTTTGAATGGTTAATACATATGAGATTTTATTGGCATCCTAAAGAGCAAGACCCTATGAAGAAACTTCATATTGAAATGTCAAATGCTCACTTTTATTATGGTTTCGAGTNCTTTGAATGGTTAATACATATGAGATTTTATTGGCATCCTAAAGAACAAGACCCTATGAAGAAACTTCATATTGAAATGTCAAATGCTCACTTTTATTATGGTTTCGAGTATTTGGGTGTTGGAGATAAGCTTGTCCAGACCCCACTAACAGACAGATGCTATTTAACTTTAACTCAAGCATTACATATGAGACTTGGAGGTAATCCTTTTGGTCCAGCCGGTACAGGTAAAACTGAGTCCGTTAAAGCTCTTGGTTGCCAACTTGGTACATTTGTCTTAGTCTTTAATTGTGATGAAACTTTCGATTTCCAAGCTATGGGACGTATTTTTGTCGGTCTATGTCAAGTAGGTGCCTGGGGTTGCTTTGATGAATTCAATCGTCTTGAAGAACGTATGCTCTCAGCTGTATCCCAACAAATCCTTGTTATTCAATCAGGTCTTATGGAACATCTAAACAAAATCGAACTTCTAGGCAAAGAAGTCAAACTTAAACAAGAAGTAGGTATTTTCGTTACTATGAATCCTGGCTATGCTGGTAGGTCTAATTTACCCGACAATCTAAAACAGCTTTTCAGAGCTATAGCTATGGTTAAACCAGATAAAGAACTTATAGCACAAGTCATGCTTTACTCCCAAGGTTTCAAAACTGCTGAACGACTTTCAGGCAAAATTGTCTCTCTTTTCGACCTTTGTAATGATCAACTTTCTAATCAACCTCATTATGACTTCGGTCTTCGAGCCCTTAAAAGCGTTCTTGTAACAGCTGGTAATATAAAAAGAGCTGAAACTCAAGAAGATAGATCATTAGAGGATTGGGAACAAAATATTCTCTTAAGGTCAGTTTGTGATACTGTAGTACCAAAACTTATTGCTGAAGATGTCCCTCTTTTAAGCTCATTATTATCAGGAGTTATCCCTGGTGCTGACATAATACAAATTGGTGAAGCAGTTTTACGTGAAAGCTTAAGAAGTCTATGCAAAAAACATAATCTCGTTTCTGATGGTACATTCTTAGAAAAAGTTCTCCAACTCAATCAAATACTTAGAATTCATCATGGTGTTATGATGGTCGGTCCTTCTGGTTCAGGAAAAAGTGCTGCATGGAGACTGTTACTTGAAGCTTTAAGCACAGTTGATGGGAAAAAAGGTGAATCTTATATTATTGATCCTAAAGCTATAACAAAAGATGAACTATATGGAAGATTAGATTCAACTACTTTAGAATGGACTGATGGGGTCTTTACCCATGTATTAAGAAAAATTCTTGATAATGTCCGTGGTGAAATCAACAAAAGACATTGGATTATTTTTGATGGTGATGTCGACCCTGAATGGGCTGAAAACTTAAACTCTGTCCTTGATGATAACAAACTCTTAACTTTACCTAATGGTGAAAGGCTTTTAATCCCTACAAATGTTAAAATTATGTTTGAAGTCGAAACATTAAAACATGCAACTTTAGCTACAGTTAGTCGTTGTGGTATGGTTTGGTTTAGTGCTGAGATTGTAACAAAAGAGATGGTATATTATCATTATTTATCAAGATTACAACAAGAAAATTTCGATGAACTTATAGCAGATGAAGAAAAAGTGACTCCTCAAACAGCTATAAGAAAAGATTGTATAAGTGCAATTAAGAAGTTCTTCCAAGGAGATGATAGTTTTGTAACACGTATGCTAAAATATGCTGAATCCAAGCCTCATATTATGGATTTCACTAATATCCGAGTATTAGATTCTATGTTTGCTCTTATACGTAAAGGGACATCAAATGTTTTAGATTATAATGAAGGACATCCTGATTTCCCTCTAAGCAATAGTCAAGTAGAAGATTATATGACCAAATGGTTAGCTTTAGCTATAATGTGGGGTGTTGGTGGGTCTATGAATCTAAGGGAACGTGAAAAGTTTTCTAATTTCGTTCAAGAGAGCTCTGATATTGGTATGCCTCCAGCTTCAGCAGTCCCACTTCTTGACTATGAAGTTCGTATAGAAGATCAACAGTGGCATATGTGGAAGAAAAAAGTACCAAATATTGAAATTGAAACCCATCGTGTTATAGACGCAGATGTCGTTATTACAACTATAGATACATTAAGACATCAAGAAGTTCTTTGTTCTTGGCTTAGTGAACATAGACCATTTTTATTATGTGGTCCTCCTGGTAGTGGTAAAACTATGACTCTTATGGCCACATTGAAAGCTCTTCCAGATTTTGAAATGATTTTCGTGAACTTTTCAAGCTCAACAACTCCTCAGCTTATATTGAAAACTTTTGATCATTATTGTGAATATAGTAGGACACCTAATGGGATTGTGCTAAGACCTCATCAACCTAATAAATGGCTTGTAGTGTTTTGTGATGAAATCAACTTACCTGATGAAGATAAATATGGTACTCAGAGTATTATTACTTTCTTGAGGCAAATGACAGAACAGAATGGGTTTTGGAGACCACAGGATAAACAATGGGTTACACTTGAGAGAATGCAATTTGTTGGAGCTTGTAATCCACCAACTGATGCTGGAAGACATCCTTTGTCCCCAAGATTTTTGAGACATACACCTTTGATATTTGTCGACTTCCCTGGGAGAGAAAGCTTGCTTCAGATTTATGGAACGTTTAATAGGGCTATGTTGAAGAAAGTCCCTTCGCTTCGAGCCCATGCTGGACCTTTAACTGAGGCTATGGTCGAATTCTATATGCGTTCTCAAGAAACCTTTACTGCAGATATCCAACCTCATTATATTTATAGTCCAAGAGAACTAACCAGATGGAAATATGCTATGTATGAAGCTTTAGAACCAATAGAATTAGTTGAAGATCTTGTAAGGCTTTATGTTCATGAAGGTCTACGTTTGTTCCAAGATCGTATGGTCCTTCCTTCAGAAAAAGAATGGTGTGATAAAAACCTTGATGAAGTTGCTTTACAGTTCTTCCCTATGGTCAAAACAGATTGCATGAACAGACCTATTCTTTTCTCAAGCTATCTTACTAAAAATTATATTTCAGTTGAAAGAGAAGAACTTCGTAAACATATATTAGCCAGACTTAAAACTTTTTATGAAGAAGAACTTGATGTACCTTTAGTCGTATTTGATAGTGTGCTAGACCATATCTGCCGTATTGACCGTGTACTCAGACAGCCTTTAGGTCATCTTCTCCTAGTCGGAGCATCCGGTACAGGTAAAACAACATTATCCCGTTTCGTATCATGGATGAACAACCTAAGCGTCTTCCAAATCAAAGCTGGAAGAAATTACTCAGTTGAAGACTTTGATGATGATTTACGTTCAGTAATGAAACGTGCAGGATGTAAAGGTGAGCGAATCTGTTTCATTTTTGATGAATCCAATGTCCTCAGTACAGCTTTCTTAGAAAGAATGAATGCTTTATTAGCAAGTGGTGAAGTTCCAGGTCTTTTTGATGGAGAAGAATATATGTCTTTAATGAATCAATGTAAAGAAGCAGCTCAACGTGAAGGTAAAATTATGGATACTGAAGAAGAACTTTATAGAAATTTCATATTTAATGTTCAAAGGAATTTACATGTTGTGTTTACTATGAACCCTGCAAATCCAGATTTCACTAATCGTACAGCTTCATCTCCAGCCTTGTTTAATAGATGTGTTATTGATTGGTTTGGTAATTGGCCTGAAGAAGCTTTGTATCAAGTTGCTAATGAATTCACTCATAATATGGACTTGCTCCCGAACTCCTTCTCACATGCAGCACAGCAAGAAGATCCTGATTTAAGACATGAGGCTATAGTAAACGCAATCGTCAACATCCACAACTCTGTCGTTGCCACCAACACTAAACTTGCTAAATCCGCTAAAAAGCACAACTACATCACCCCAAGAGACTTCCTTGACTTCATCAAGCATTTTGTAAACCTTTACGCCGAGAAAAAAAGTGAGCTTGAAGAACAGCAACTTCACTTAAACATTGGTCTAGATAAAATCCACGACACTGAAGAAGAAGTGAAAAAACTCCAAGGTTCACTAGCAGAAAAAAGTAAAGAATTAGCTGTCAAAGAAAAACAAGCTAATGATAAATTAGTCTTAATGGTAAATGAGCAACAACAAGCTGAACAAAAGCGTGAAGCAGCTTTATCAATGACAAAAGAACTCGAAGTTAAAGACAAACAAATCAGAGAAAGGCAAGAAGTTGTAAACAATGATTTATCTAAAGCTGAACCTGCGCTTATTGAAGCCCAAGAAGCAGTTAAAGGTATTCAAAAGAAATTCTTAGATGAACTTAGGATGATGGCTTCCCCACCACCATTAGTTAAAATGACCTTAGAAGCAGTATTATGTCTTGTAAGTAATACATCAAGGTCTATAGACTGGAATGAAATCAAAAGTGGTATGAGGAAAGATGATTTTATATCAAACATTATTAATTTCAAGACTGATTCAATGAACCCACTAGTGTCAAAAGCTATAGAAAAGAAGTTTTTAGAGTCTAAAGAATGGGATCTTGATAAGATTTTCAGAGCCTCAAGAGCTGCTGGACCTATGGCTAAATGGGTGGATTCACAAGTTCATTATGCTCATATATTAGAAAGTGTAGAACCATTAAGAAATGAGGTCAAAGAATTAGAAAAAGAAGGTGATGCATTGAAAAAAACATATAATGGACTTATAACAACAATACAAGATCTAGAAAAAAACATAGAAAAATATAAACTTGACTATGCAGCACTTATAGCAGAAGTCCAAAGAATTAAAAGTGAAATGCAGACTGTACAAGATAAAGTGGCTAGATCTAAAGCTTTAATCTCCAATTTAGCCTCTGAAAGAGAAAGGTGGGAAGCAACTAGTCTAGCTTTCCAAGCACAAATGTCAACAATGATAGGTGATGTGCTTATATCAGGAAGCTTTTTAGCTTATATCGGGTTTTTCGATCACTTTTTCAGACATTCATTACTTATAGCATGGAAAGATTATATTGATGCTCAAGGAATCAAATTCCGAGCTGATATGAGTTTAGTTGAGTTCTTATCGAAACCAAGTGAAAGATTGCTTTGGAAAGCTCATTATTTACCTGATGATGATTTGTGTATTGAAAATGCTATAATTCTTCAAAGGTTTAATAGGTATCCATTAGTTATTGATCCTTCAGGCCAAGCTATAGATTTCTTAGTAGCTCATTATGCTGAGAAAAAAATTATTAAAATAAGTTTCGCTGATGATGCCTTTATGAAAAACCTTGAAAGTGCCCTGCGTTTTGGTTGCCCTATACTAGTTGAAGATGTTGAGAAAATTGACCCTGTTTTAAACTCTGTACTTAATAGAGAAATTTATAAGACTGGAGGGCGTGTTCTTATTCGAGTTGGTGATTTGGAAATCGACTTTTCTCAGAATTTCAATATGTTTATGGTCACCAGAGATACAAATGCTAACTTCACCCCAGATTTATGCTCTAGAGTAACCTTTGTGAACTTTACTGTTACTATGAGTTCATTACAAAATCAATGTATGAATATTTACTTGAAAAATGAAAGGCCTGATGTTGATCAAAAACGTAATGATTTACTTAAACTACAAGGAGAATATAAAGTTAAGATTAGAGAATTAGAAGAAAAACTATTACAAGCTTTGAATGATGTTAGAGGAAATATTCTAGATGATGATCATGTTATGAGCACTTTAGAGAATCTGAAAAAAGAAGCTGAAATTGTTAGTAGGGAATCTGCACAGACAGATCATATTATGCAAGAAGTTACCCAGGTTTCGAATCAGTATTTGAATTTAGCTATTGCTTCAAGTAGAATATATTTTGCTATGGAAAGTTTGAGTACAATTCACTTTTTATATCATTTCAGCCTTGGGTTCTTTATGAATATGATATTTGATGTGCTAAACAAAGATCATCAGTTAAAGGAAATTTCGAAGTCAGATTATGATCAAAGGCTTAAGCTTATAACTCATAAGATGTTTATTAAAGTATATAGAAATGTGAGTAGAGGACTTTTAGAATGTGATAAGACGGTATTTGCTTTGAGACTACTGAAAATCCGTCTGGTTACTACTTGTGAGAAGGAATTAGAACTGTTGTTAAGAGGAAGTTCTATAATAACAGAATCATCAACTCAAAGCTTCCTTGATGGCAAAGTTACAGGCAGACAAGCTAAAGAAATCATAACCCTAGCACAAACTGAAGAGTTCAGTAACCTCCCAGGTCATTTAGTTCAATTCAAAGCTAAATGGCTTCAGTTCTTAGAAAGCTCAAAACCAGAAGAAAACATCCCAGAAGGTTGGTCAAGAATCAACCCAAGATACGACACTTATAGTACCCAAATAAGTCAAATGGTTATAGAAATGAAACTACTTATGCTTTTAAGACCAGATCGTTTCCTTCTTAAAGCTAATAAACTTATATCTTTTGTTCTTGGTGATGACTTATTAGCAGCTAATGTTGTGGATCTTGGAAAAGTTGTCCTTGAAGAAAGTACTCCTAAATCACCTTTGTTATTATGTTCAGCTCCAGGGTATGACCCATCACAAAAAGTTGATAAACTTGTAAAAGACTTAAATAAAAGATGCACTTCTGTAGCTATCGGTTCAGCTGAAGGCTTTGAAATTGCTGAAAAAGCTATAAACTCTGCGAGTAAATCAGGGACATGGGTATTGCTTAAAAATGTGCATTTGGCTCCACAGTGGTTAGTAGAATTAGAAAAGAAAATCCATAGACTTCAGCCACATGAGAATTTCAGACTGTTTTTGACTATGGAAATACACCCTAAGGTTCCTTCAACTCTTGTAAGGGTTTCAAATACTTTTGTATTTGAGCCTCCAGCTGGAATAAAAGCTTCAATGATCAGATCATTTAAGACAGTTTTGTCACAAGAACGCACAGATAGAGCCCCAGCTGAAAGAGCCAGATTACACTTTGTTTTGTCTTGGTTCCATGCTGTACTAGGAGAAAGACTTAGATATACTCCTATAGGTTGGACTAAAATCTATGAATTCGGAGAAGCTGATCAAAGATGCACTCTAGACTCTATAGACCAATGGATCGACAGTGTTTCCCAGGGCAAGTCAAATCTAGCCCCAGAAAAAATCCCATGGGATGCTATCAGAGCTACAATCTCTAATTCATTATATGGTGGACGTGTAGATAATGAATATGATGATAAAATCCTCTCATCTTTCGTCAATGAGCTTTTCCGTGAAGAAGTCTTCAACCCATCTTTCAAACTAGTCCACGGTAAAAGTAACCTTATAGTCCCAGATGGAAGGAATTTCGAACAGTTCTCAAAATGGGTTCATGACTTACCTAGTGTCGAAGATCCTGAATGGGCTGGCTTACCTAGTAACGCTGAGAAACTTCTAAAATCTATTGACGCACAAAATATAATATCACGTCTTGTAACTATAACTGNCATAGTCCCAGATGGAAGGAATTACGAACAGTTCTCAAAATGGGTTCATGACTTACCTAGTGTCGAAGATCCTGAATGGGCTGGCTTGCCTAGTAATGCTGAGAAACTTCTAAAATCTATTGACGCACAAAATATAATATCACGTCTTGTAACTATAACTGGTACCGCTGATGAAGAATTAGCATATAGTGAAAAAGGTCAAGAACAAAGTAAAAGTGCTTGGCTTGTAGCTTTAAATCAAAGAGTTGCTAAACTCATAGAAGTTTTACCAAATGAACTTCCAGTCCTTCATAGAACAGCTCATTCTATAACAAACCCATTATTCAGATTCTTAGAAAGGGAAGTTCAAATAGGTAATAAGCTTTTAAGGATAGTTAAAGGTGATCTTATTCAACTTAGAGAAATGAGTGCTGGTAATGTTAAATTTACTAATCCTATAAGACAAATTGCCCAAGATTTACATACTGATGTTGTACCAAAATCATGGAAATTATATCCTATAGCACCAGTTACTGTTGCTGAATGGCTTATTGATTTTAAATCACGTTTAACTCAATTATCAGTCCTTGCGGAAGAAAATTCTAAAGCTGCAGGTAGTTTTGGTCGTAAAGGTGTCTGGCTTGGAGGATTTTTCTTCCCTGAAGCATTTATGACAGCTACAAGACAAGCTATATCTCAAAAACATAAATGGTCATTAGATGAACTTACTTTACAGATTAAAATTGAAAATAAAGCTGATGATGATTCGTTTATGGTAAATGGGCTTAAGATTGAAAGTGCTTTGTGGAATAGAGATGAACTTGAAAATACTGATGAGTTGTCGGTTGATATACAAGCTTGCACAATTAAATGGATTAAAGGGGAAGTTGTTGGGGAAAATCTCACGAAATTACCAGTGTATTTGAATAACCTTAGAAATAAGCTGTTGTTCTCGGTTAAAATACCTGGAGGCAAATACCCACCAAATACTTGGTATCAGCGTGGAGTTGCTATTACTGCTTGGAATAAGGTATAAGCTAATAGTTAAGCGTTTAGGATATTTTAGTGGTTTTGAGTTTATATGAAGATGATAATTTTATATTGAACTTGTTTATATAGGTTATTTTTAGTTATAAGCCTGCATAATTTAATGTTAATTTTGCTATTGATTATGCAATTTTATACACTATATATAATAAAATAAAAAGGAAACCTTTGATAGTTATTATGAAGTAGACCATAAAGAAAAAATACTTCAAGAAACTACAAGGTTTATGAAAAAAGCAAGACTTCACTAAAAAGCTCGCCAGTATTATTCCCAAACACTAATTATACAATTAACTCTTCATTAACAAAACTTTTATAATGGAGATGAGGATGAATCCAAATGCTTAAATAAACTCTAGTATATTTTTGATTTTTTTTCTATTAAAGTTATTATCAGCATCTATATATAAGATTTATATTAAAGCTAAAAAAAATATAAACTATTTTTCATATTATTACCATAATAAACATCCCTTTAAAACCATAAACTTATATAAAATCCTTAAATAACCTTAAAAAAACTATGTTCTTATTAGTAAAATATTATAATACAATTTCAATCCTTTACGATAGTTTTATCATCTGCAGTTTTGAAAATTATATTATAACTTTTGTTAGCAAGTTTGGAAAGTACAGTTTTTCTACCTTGTTTACCTTCTAAACTTGCTACAAATGATCCATTATTTTCTATTATATCTATATTTGTCATAACATCTAAGGAATCTTGTTCTAATGATTTGTTTTGAATTTCCAGAGTTTTTTTTGGGAATAGTAAGGGTTTTAAGCTTTTCTGTAAGGTTATTTTATTATAATAATCTTGAAGATTATTAGAATAATTTTGTTTGAAATTATACATATGAGAGAATTTGAGACGGGAAATTTTGTTACAAGGGGGGAGTTTTTGGTTAAGGATACCTTGAATTTTAGTATGACTTGAGAATTCTGATAAGTATCGGAGCTTTTTAGAAGAATAAAGCTTTTTTGATACTGAATTGTACCTAGAATTATTTCTGGTGAAGATATGCTGGCGTGTTGTTGGGTATAAGAGATTTTTATTTTGAAACAAATCTTGACTATTTCTTACAGGAATATCAGGAGTTAGCATTGTTTTTATAATAAAAACCTTTTATGTGAATCATAATGCTTTTTATATAAAATAATGCCTTTTATAACTTTACCAAAATTTTAAGATATTTTTTATCTTTAGACAATTTTCATTGCATTTTTACTGTCACAATGCAAGTTATTTTATAATTCCATGATCTATTCTTTTCATTATAAAATTCCAGACCTTCACTATAATTTTCGACAATTTTTTTCTTTTCAATTTTATGTTTTGCAAAATCTTAATCCGAAATTACAGGAAAAATGCATAAAAAAGACAAAAAATCCATCATCTCACTTTAACACGATGCTTCAGCATATCCCAATATAAAAAAATCATCAAAAACTTATATTTATTCTAAAAAAACTCATCCCGACAGACCTTCAAAATGGCAATTAAACCATACTCATAAAGCAAAGCTATAAAATCTTTATAGTTATTCCAATCTAAAAAAGCTAAATTATACTTCAAAGACTTGATAAGTCTATTTAAATTACATAGGAAAGCTATCTAAAAACAAGTTCTTTGCTATTCTTCGATTATTCACCGTGACTGTAGACCCGAATCCAGCTTTTCTGCAAGTTAAAGCTTTAGGAGTTGATGTTGGGAGAATTGTATGGTCAGCTTTAATAACCCTTGGTGTTAGAATTTGTCCTGACATCATATTGAAATCAAGAGACCGATGGACTTGATTACGTCTTTTCATTCTATAAGACATTGATGAAGCTTCATTTGGAGAATCAGAAACCCTTGGTGATGAACATAGTTTCAATGGAGGGACTAGTTTAGTTGATAGAATCTCATTGTTTTCGTCTATGCTGAACATAAGTTTGGCCTTCTTCCTCTCGTTCATTTAAATAAATATGAAATACAGAGATAAAAGATTTTGGATGATAAATTAACCTGGAAAGGATGGAAAAAGGTTTGGAGAAGTTTTTTGAGGGTTGGTAAGTTTTTGGATTTTAAAGGAGGATTTTTGCATGAGATGTGATTGGATTTAGGATGGAAAAAAGGGGTTTTTATGTGAAAATAGGATAAAAATTGTTGTGAAGATGCTTGGATAGAAGATGTATTAAGAGAATATGGGAATTATGTAGGAAATATGATTTAAGATATAAGAAGTAATTGGATGATCGTTTATTTTGTAGTAAATGATGAAGGTGAGATTATTTTGTATATTTACTATAACAAATAATTGTTAATAATTAGAAGATTTTTAATGAAAGACTAGTATTAATAGTTTACTAAATAAATCTGTGTTATTTTATTAACTTTAGTTCGTGACTTTTGATAAAATCACTAAACTTTTTATAAACTATTTCTTAGTTTCTTATTCTCAATCATTGGAAACATTACAATCAAACTTTATAATCCTTCCTTTTTACTAAGACTAACTCTATCACTCTGCACTTTCCAACCAAACTTTATAATCCTTCCTTTTAACTAAGACTTACTCTATCACTCTGCACTTTCTAGCAAAAAATTCTTCAAATCCACCTTGAAATAAATGTCATTTAAGCCTTTATCATTACAAGAATCATACTAAATATCTAAAATCTCATTTTTTTGAATGTGAAAATCCTATATCATCATATCAAAAATCATTTTATATATTATTTTTTAGTTACAGTTTTTATAATTTTTATCATGTTGCATATACGAGAACGACGTTTAAACTCAATCAAAAAAAATTATTCCAAGCTAAACCTCAGTGCCAAAAGCAATTTAGACAAATCTAGCTCAGTTTCCAAAGATATATCAAATCCATCAATACGTAGGGTCAAAATTCCAGTACTTCATATAAAAAACCTAAGTTCATCAAATGACCCTAATAATACATCCAAAAGAAAACTTGTAGCTCCGTTATCAACAAGAAACATTATTAAAAACAATCTTTCTATGTATAGTCCTTCAGCAAAACGTTTAAAAACAAACTGTGCAAGAATCAAAGATGCATTTTTACATTCAGATTGTCCTATAGTTAAAGACCCCTTTACTTTATTTTGTTGGGTTGATATACTTAAAGATACCTTAAGCCAAATAGAGATTTTTGAAATAAAAGAGTATCCTTTAGTGTATTTTGTTGGGACTGGGGCTAAAAAAATTCAAATAGATATGAATATATACAATCGTTTGT
>MPUH01000133.1:0-97983 GCA_001970955.1 Stentor coeruleus | reverse complement strand
GACTATCATCTCCCATTACAAACTATTTTAAAGAATTCAAATATAAGTTGTGAAAATAAATGAAATGATAGGTGGTAAAGGATATACAGTTCAAATTGATGAATATAAATTCGTGAAGCGGAGGCATAATAGGGGGCATTATGTATCTGGTGCATGAGTTCTTGGAGGTTTTGGTGGCTCACCTGATAAAAAGTTATTTCTATTCATGCAAATGACACAAAAAAATATTATTTTGAATCACGTTCATGCTTAAAGTGTAATCATTGCTGATGGTTGGAAGGGATATAATGATCTAAAGAATTATTATGAGCATTTAATTGTTAATTACAGCTTACAATATAAAAATCCTGATACTCAAGTGCATAAAATGTGATTAAGGTACTTGGAATGATATCAAACATCAAATTTCTGCCAGAAATAGAACTAGCACTATTAGACCTATTTAGATCTTTTCATTTGGAGAATAGTCAATAAAAATCATCTGTGGTGTATCTTCCTAGTATATTATAATCAACAACGAAGTATCAACACTCAATATAATTTTTAATAGGAAAAGTTTATATTTTTAGCCTGACTTTAATTTTCTAAATTAACTTATATTTTTTCAAGTTCAAACTAGATAGAATTAATCCCTTTAAATAGTTATTTTAACATGAATTTCAGAGTTTATTTATATTAGCTTAGCACTTATCTAATCGCTAAATAAATAAATCGGTTTTTAGAGAGATAATATTACAAAGTTTATTAATCTCACAATATTGAGAAATGCATTTTTAATATTCAAGAAAGCATTGCATTTGTTTTTAAAATCCTTAATTAATAGTTAATTAGATTATCTAAAATTCTTTTTATAGAAAATCATTTGTCAAAGGAGGATATAATTCTGAGGTTCTCTTGAAAATTTTCAGAGAGAAAACAATTTAAAAAATATTCTGAATTTTAAACTAATATGTTTCATTTAAAGCAAGGCTTAATTGGTTGTGTCAGGCGAGGATTTATTACACATGTGGGAGCTAATAACTTTATCATATTTCAGATATAAAACTAATTGTAGAGTTGAGTAATTTAGTGATTTTTACAGTGAAATTCAGAGAAAATAAAATTTTACTAATTTATTCTTTTAAATCTAAAAATTTACGAGATCTCAAACTGAGCTGAGATTAACTTAGAATAAGGAGTATATAGCATAAAAGTTACACTTATTTATAAACCAATTTTTATATACTAATATAAATCAAAAATATAAATGAAAAGGCGGGCATCAATACAAATAGTTCCAGAAAAGGATACTATCCCAGAATACGATGATCCATATAGTACAGAGCCTGAAGAATATACTCCTTCCAAGCGAATAATCTACAAGACTAGGGCCATAAAAAAAATCTGTGATCCTGAACCATCTAAGCTCCCCCCTCCTCAAGTGACTAAATGCGAAATTGCTCCACTTACTGAAGCGCCATCTAGCTATCTTAGCTTACTAAATTCACTTAAAGCCCCAGATTATCTAGAAAAAACTAATCAATTCCTTCAAGAACTTAACCCAGTCGAAATAATAACTCCGCGCAAAATCCTCCCAAGCACTCAAAGTCAATATAAGCTCATTTGCACAACCGAATGCAAATTATATGTAAACACAGTCAATAAAGGCAAGGGATCTTTTGAATTCCACAGATCAAATGATGAAAAAATTGTCCTTCTTGTCTTTAGAAATTGTATCAAAAAAGTGCTATTTACTGGGTTAGTTTATAAAGAAAGTAAAATTGTGATCAAAGAGAAAAAATGTAAAGAGAAGCATGATGGGAAAAAAGATGTTGAGGTTTTACTTAAGCAGCAACCTGGAGGAAATAAAGCTATATGCGTTGTGTGTGCTAAAGATGAAGTTGCTGAAGAGTTTGTTAAGTGCTTTGAGGATATTATTAATAAAAGATAATAAAATAATGTCTTTTAGGTCTGCAAAACACTTTAAGCAGGTCGATTTTAATTTTTCTTTGGAAAAGTTTCAGGATAGTACTCCAAAATGTCTTGGATCTTCAAGTTCAAGTATTTCTTTGAATGGTAAGCTTGGGAGTTCTAATAGCTGCTACCCTATAACATCTTTGAAGAAGTATTTAGCAGTAACCTCACGATCGACACGTAAAGCAATACAGGATTCTGAGGCTTTGAAACATGAGAATGAACAATTAAAATCTAAGGTGCTAAACTTGGAAGATGAAAATGATTTTTTAAAAAAACGCTTGGAAGAAATAGATTATTTGTTATCTCACCCTAGCACAGAAAGGAAACAGAATTTGTTTTTCTTACAAACAAAAACTGAATCTGTTCTTGATCTTAAGAGTAAACTGAGAGTTCTGAGAGATAAACTTTTCGAGAAAGAAGCAGAACTAGAAAACCATAAATCTAAAATGAGAAATAAAAAAATAATTGAACTTGAAGAACAAATGAGTAAAAAAATTTTAGAATGTGTTAGGCTAAGAGGTCAGCTAAATCAAGCTTTACGTCATGGAACTACTCAAGAAAGCCGTATCGATAAAGAAGTAAAAGTAAAGTATAATGAAGATGAATTAAACAAGCTAAAACTCATAAATTTTGACTATGAAAAGGCTCTTGATATAATGTCTAAAGAACTTTATGCAGCTCAATCCCGATATTCAATGCTGGAAAAAACATCAAAACGAAAAAACAAACAAAAAAAAGTGACTTCAACTGAACTAAAAAAGTCTCAAACTGAATTACACACTTTACAAAATAAGCATAATACGCAAAGAGAGAGTTTTGAAAAGCATGAACAAGATATACAAAAAGAAATACAAGAAATTAAAAAAATTGGAGATGAACATCAGAAAAAACTCACAAACCTCGAATATCAACTACAAGAAAAAATAGTTTCAATACAAAAAGCTAGAAAAACGACTAGGCATTACAAAAATTCTTTAAGCAAATCTAAGACAATGAGAGTGACTGATGATATACCTTTAAAACTTCATAATCCACCAATGTTTTTTATAGAAATTCATAATATTATATCAAAGAAAAACATGATTATTGAAGTATTTCTGTCGCTTATTGATAAAAACAACAAAGGAATGCTCACAACAGATGAGTTATTTACAATTTTTAGTGCAAAAAGCCAGGAGATTGATAGAAAATATATTGAAAATGCACTAAAAATAATGGGATGCACAGAGAAATTTGTATCATTATCAAAAATAGAAGAATGGTATATGAAATATGATTACGATGACATTTCAAGTCAATCTCCATTGAAATTTTCAAGTCAAGCATCAGAAAGCACAAAAATCAACGATAAAAATTCTAATACTAAAAGAAAACAAAGTTCTGAAGATTTTGATTTAAAAATGTATTCAAAATTAGCGATTTCAAAAACCCTACAATGCAAAAAAACTAAAGACATTAGTAAAGCTCAGCAGGTTAGCAATATTTTTGCAGAAATTTCATCACAAATGCAAAAAAAGAGTATCCCAAAAAGCCAAATAGTATCAGCTTTACTTGGTAAAGACTTTAATGATACTCTTCCGATATTTTATGAAGACCTTGACAGAAGAATTAAAAAATCAGAGCTAAACTTGAGTAGTCCAATCCAAATTTCACTTTTGGCAAAGTACTTGTGCACTCCTGATTTTAGTTCTGATGAGGATCCTGATATGCAAGTGAAATTTTTTCATGTCAAAGATAAGTTGATCAAGAATATTCAATTTTTTTAAATGCTTGGATTATTTTAAATGATGTAAGGCTACAGAGACTAAAGTAATAATAAAAAAACTTTGATTTAGGTCAATAGATGTTATTAAAACGAAATTAGATACTTTTTGAGATTTTTTAGAAGAATTAGGGTAGAGGACCTTTTTTTGTTTGATTTTAATAGAAATATTAGAGAGATGGATAATAGTTTAAGAGATATATAATAAAATTTAATAAGGATTATGCCTTATTTTTTTCAGAATATCATATATATGTTTTTACTTAGTGTGAAATTAAATTCTGAATACGAAGCTGCAATAATAGCAAACTAAAGATCTGTTACTAAGTTTAATATACACATAAACTAAGGAATATAATATTTAAATCCAATTTTCAAATAGTTATTCATAATAATTTAAACCAAGATATTTATAATCAAAGATTTATTTTCTTTAATCCCTTATTCTCATGCTTCATCAAAAAGTTTCTGCACTTAAAGTAGCCTATTATAAAAACAATCAAAAAATTTCAATTTCCGCTAATAATAATGAAGTCGATTCTGAGAAAATTTTCAAACATCTCCCACATTCCTGATCTTGGAACATTTCTCTCGACAAGCATTCCTCAAAACGACCTACCAATTGCCTCCCAAAACACAAATGGGTTGAAATACTACATCCAAACCTATGGTTGTCAGATGAATGAAAATGATTCTGAAATTGTTGCAGGTATTCTAAAAAATGCAGGCATGGAATCTGTAGCCTCTCCTGATCTCGTACTTTCTACATAGGCCAGTATAGTTTTTGTTAATACCTGTTCAATAAGAGAAAAAGCTGAGGCAAAAGTAAAACAAAGACTTATTGGTTTAAGCAAACTAGGTGTCAAAATTGGTGTTCTTGGGTGTATGGCTGAAAGACTCAAATCGTCTCTTATAACCTCAAAACTTGCAGATATTGTTGTAGGACCAGATGGTTACAGAAGTCTACCTTCTTTAATCCAAGCAGTGCTTCTTGAAGGAGATGAAAATGCAATCAATGTCCAACTCTCAGCAGAAGAAACATATGCTGATATAACCCCTTTGCGTCAAAAAGGTATATCAGCTTATATTTCCATAATGCGAGGTTGCAACAACATGTGCAGTTTTTGCGTTGTACCATTTACAAGAGGAAGGGAAAGGTCACGGCCACTAAACTCAATAGTTTCTGAAGCTAAACAATTAGCAGAAAATGGAGTCAAAGAAATCACTTTGCTAGGGCAAAACGTAAACTCTTACTTTGACCAAACTGAAAATATAGAGTCAGCACATGCAAATACTGAAGGATTTAAAGAAATGTATAAACTTAGACATGGACCTGGAGCTAGATTTCATCATTTACTTCAAGCTGTAGCAGAAGCTGCACCTGGCACAAGAATTAGATTCACATCACCACATCCAAAAGACTTTCCCCCAGAGCTTATTGGTGTTATGAATTCATATAAAAATATATGCAATCATATTCATTTACCAATACAAAGTGGTAGTGATAAGATTCTTAATTCAATGAGAAGGTTTTATACACAAGAAGCTTATTTAAGTCTTGTAAAGACTTTGAGAGATAATATAGAAAATGTAGCAATTTCAACTGATATAATTTCTGGATTTTGTGGAGAGAGTGAGGAAGATCATTTAGAAACTTTGAAAGTTATAGAAAAGGCTAAATATGAACAAGCTTTTATGTTCGCTTATAGTATGAGACCGAAAACTCATGCGTTTAACAATTTTAAAGATGATATACCAGAAGATGTGAAAAAACGTAGATTAAGTGAAGTTATAAGACTAACAAAAAACATTCAGCATAGTATCAACCAAGAAGAAATAGGGAAAGTTTATGAAGTACTAGTTGATGGAATAGGGAAAAAAGGCGGGTGGACTGGAAAAACCACACACAATAAACGAGTTAATGGAGAAGGAGTCTTGGAAATAGGTAGAATAGTCAAAGCTAAAATCCAATCAGCAACTTGTCAATCTCTTTATGCAAATCTCGAAAGTTAATTATAAAATCAATAGAAAACGCCCTATAAGTTCTTTTTCAAATATCCTATAAATACTCTCTAAATCTTCTATCGCACTAGTCAAGGCTATGCTTTCTTGAAGTTTTCGTTTTTGGAACAGTTTTCCAATAAGTGTAGGGCGTTTAAGTTCTGTATAAGTATTAATTCCAAGATAGGGAATCGGTTCATTTTTCATGAACTTTTTCCTATAAGCTCTAGAATTTATACCAACTGCATCTTCAATTGTTGGGATGCATGGAATGAAATCACTAGTTAATATCTTAAAAACTTCATTAGCCTGAGATTCTAATAAATCACTATATTGACATAATTCTACGGTTAGGAACTGTGGAAGAAGTTTTTCTTTTATCGCAGTGCAAAACCATAGGATTTCTATATTAAAAGGCTTTCTACATATGGTTTTTAAATCGAAAATCTTGATTATTTGGCTGCGGATATTTGTCCTAAACTCATATTTTACCTTGTTGAAGATATTCCACTTTACTAGTAGAGCAGAAATTAAGTTGCAAAGATCACTGATTATTTTATGTCTTATAGGTAAAAGGCTGTCTTTAATTAAAGTTTCTTTAAAGTTCTCTTCGTCGCTGTTAAGTGATATGCATTGAGAGTTTTCAAGGCTTTCTTGTATATAAAATAGAGGAAAGCTCATAATTAGATCTGAAATTTTCAGTTCTCCACAAAAAGACTCATGATATTTTTCTTTGATATAATAAAGTTGAACTTCATATTCTTCGATAATTTTTTGTTTAGCTTTATTTATAAAGTAATCAATTTGACTAAGAGCAGATCCAAATTCAATATCAGGATTTGAGTTTTCTTCGCTTGTATAGATTGGTTTAACAGCTGACTTGATTGACAGTTTATCGATTCTTATTGATGAAGCATCTGAGTCTCTTGACTCATCCTCTAAGATATCTTTACTATTAAGATAAGATATCCTTTTCGGTGCAATTGAGGCAAATTCAGAGTTTTTCATTATTATTGTATTTTATCTACCTTCCAAAAAATATTATCATAACCCTAATCTTATAACTCTTTATTTAACAACAATATTTTTAATCCTTAATACTTTTTCACAATGCAATTCATTCCCTTTCTCATTTCCTTAAAAACGTCAATTCTCCTCTTTACCATTCATTTTAATTCTCTTGCATAATTCTATATATCCCAAGCCTCAACCTCCAAATCCTAAAGCCATATTAATTCCCACAGCTTACCAAAATAATCTAAATAAACATGATAGCATCAATTTCAAGCTATTTAACTCCAACTGGCGACCTCGTGCTCAAAGAAAAACAACTCACAGCTTTGCCGAAAGGCATCGCCTCAATATCTTCTTCAATAATCCAACTGGATTTGCGTAACAACAGCATAACACATTTGAACAACGTTATGTCCTCTTTGACGCATCTGCGATCTCTAGACCTCCGTCATAATCTCCTTGAAACCATAAGCGAAGACATCATCTCATTAATCCACTTAAAAATCCTCCGCTTAGACAACAACAGCTTGATTACATTGCCAGTTGAGTTGTTTTCATTAACATCTCTAACAATCCTCACTCTTAACCGTAATTCAGTCTATTCTTTACCCCCACAGGTTTCAGGGCTTAAAAACTTGATGTCATTAGTAATCTCAAGCAATCATCTGAAATATGTTCCATATGAGCTTTCATGTCTTAAAAAGCTTAAAATATTGTATCTACATGGTAATGACTTTACATTACTACCAACTTCATTACATGAGCTTACAAATCTTATTGAGTTTAGTTTAGAGTGGTTTAGATATAGTATTCCTCCATTACCACGTGTATTAAAAAATAAGATAGGTGAAGCTATTATAGACAGTTTGCGGTCTTTGTGCAATACAGCTTTATTGAGAGGACGGAAAGAAATTGGTCTTTTAGACTTTGTTAAGCACTTTAGTGAAGATACTTTTGATATTGGAAGAGTAGATTTACGTAATAGAACAGCTTTACATGTTGCGGTTTTAAGTGGAGATAATGGGGTAATTCAAGGTCTAGTCTCTGCTGGATGTCCTTTAAATGCTTTAGATGCTGATGGGTTTAGTGCTTTTGTCTTAGCCCTTAAGGAAAATAATATCAAAGCTGCATCATTGCTTATTGAATCTAATGCTGATCTCACTATAGGTGGTGGTTGTTTTGGATCAGCTTTAAACCTGGCTGTGTTAAAATCTGAACCTAAACTTGTTGCTAAACTTCTAGCATCAGGACTGTCACCTAATAGTACTGATTTTAGAGGAAATACTTGTCTTTTATCACTTATCGAAGTCTTTGATAAAAACAAGCATCAAAATACTCTTATTGGGGATATGCTTGTACAATATGGAGCTGATCTTAATAAAGAAAACAATGAAAGATGGTCTGCTGTTCATTTGGCAGCTAAAGAAAAACAGCTTAGTGCTATTAAATGGATGAAAAAAACAAATACGCTTTTAGGACTAGAAAGGAGAGATGGTTTTGATTTCAATAGCCAAGGAGGAGCTCATGGATGGACTGCTTTGCACATTGCTTCTCATTCAGGGGACTATAACACTGTAGAAGTATTAGTTAGTGTTGGAGCCAAGCCTTCATTGAAAAATTATGATGGGAAAACCCCAAAAGATACATCAAGAGGCAATCTTGCTCTTTTTAAATACCTTTCGCGTATTGAAAAAGACTGTCATAGGTTTAAGCAGGAAAAGAAAATCAATATGTGTTGGGAGATTAATAAGAAAAATAATGAAATCAGCACAATTTGTGATGAATATAGGATGATTTATGAAGCTTACTGCTTTAAAGAAAGGGAAGAACTTGAAGAACTCTATGAAGAAAGTGAGAATCCTGTTGTTAAAAGTGATACGGTTTATCTTGTGAGTCTTTTTAAACAGAAGAAAAGCTCGAAAATGCTTTATAAAGCGAAGAAATCTAAAGAACTACTTATAAAAAATGAGGCTATACATGCGATGCAATTCATGAAAGACTTTTATTATGAAACTTCACGGTCAATGACTTCTTTAAAGAGTCACAGGCATATCACCCCACAAGCATCTCTTCCAAATTTACTTGAATTTGTAGAAGAAGAGACTAGAGTAGATACTTTACTTATGATATAATTGCTTATATGAAAATTCTTTATAAAATTTATAAGTCATGACATGCAAAAATAATAAGCTTAGAAAATTATTTTTTCATATTTTTGCCAAATTTTTTTATAGTTTCAAAATACCTAATGATCTTTACATTTATCTTATCCTATCAAAATCCTCTTAAATTTTTTAAAATTCCAAAAATCATTTAAACTAAATAATCCATTCTTAAGGGCACATTTTTCCTTATGAATCTGTAATTGTGCTAATTTATTTCTTAGTTCAAAATATTATATGGAAAATAAAAGAAGCCGCTTCGAAAGCTCTATTTTTACCGAAGAAATCATCACAGAAAATGACCTACCCTCATACTTACTTTCACTAGAAAATCAAGCTTTATCACACATTCAAAACAATGACCTTCAAAATGCATTATCCTCATTGAAAACCAGCGAAGAAATGATGGAGTCAATATCAATGCAAGGCGGTTCTTTAAATAGTGAAAACATAATAAGTATTTTACATAACATAGCTTATTGCTATCAAGAGTAACATCTACGCAGACTAGGCGAACTAAAAAAACAAGTGATTTACATCGATGCTTGCTATTTTAATGCAAAAACTTTAAAATTCATCCAAGGCGGAATTTCAAAAACTGAAGACAGCATTCGTAAAAGTAAATACATTGCAAAACTTGCTCTTCAATATTCCTCAGTACTAACCGCTTTAAATAAACCGAAAAAAGCTCTAAAATTTGCGTATTCCGCTTATATTTACAGCTGCAGAGCAATTAATGATACTTTAGAAGCATGTAAAAAACACAAGCAAAACTTGCAATATAAAGTGAAAAAGGCTAAATTAAGCAAGTCTGAGAAAAACAGACTTTCGCTTGTGCAAAGAGCTATGCCGATACTTGAAGTTATTGAGTCTTATCTTAGAAAAGGAGACTTACAAAAAGTTGATATGAGGTCAGCTTTAGGGATTAAAGGTTATCCTGAATGGATATCTTCGATTAATATGTCTGAGTTTTTGAAAATAAGTACAGTCAAAGCTGCTGATTTTACTTGTGGCTTGGGGATTCAGGCGGAGTTTACAAAAGATTATCTTTTTTATAAAATTGCCCTTTTGGCTACTTCACTTTATTTTTTGGGTGCTAGAAATCAATCACTTGGGAATCATAATAAGGGACATAGGTATTCGTTGTCTGCCAAAAGGTTTGCAGGTAACTTTTTTAGCGAGAAATGTCCGATTTTTAGAGAACTTAATGAAAATGCTAGCAAAATGTCAGTTGAAAATCCTGATGCTTCAGAAAATAAAGGCGTGAAAAAAATCAAAAGGAATAAATCTTTGAATTATAATATACCTAAATTCAATGTTCATAGTTCGAGTTTTAGCAAGTTTTCAAGTGTGTTGGTGTAATTTTTAGAATTGAGATTGTGTTGAATTAGAATAGCCTAGCTAATTAATTTAATATATAACCTACCTAACCATAAAAAATATTCTCATTTAATCCAATATTTTTATAATAGAAAACAACTTTCCATCGACAAATCCATATCTAAGTATCAGAACCCATCAAAATTTTACTTATCCCAATACAATCTAACATAATAACTACGTCATATAATTACCAAAATGGTATCGCCATCTACAAGTGAACAGATCTTCGAAAAAATTCGTGAAGATACAGCGAACCTAAACTGCGCTGATTGCGGAGCTGAACCTGTAACTTTTGCATCAATCAGCCACGGGTCCCTAATCTGTGAATCCTGTTCAATCGCCCACAAGAATCTCGGACCCCAAGTTAGTTTTGTAAAATCTCTAAACGACAGCTGGAGTATAAGGCAGCTTAAAATCATGACAGCAGGTGGCAATGCGACTTTAAAAAACTTTTTCGACAGCTACAACATGCCAAGTTCAGCAACAATAGACTTCAAATATTGCACTGTAGCAGCAAAATATTATAGAGAAATGCTCAAAGTTATGGCAGAAGGTGAATCATGTAAAATGCCAACTCCATCAATTGAAGAAGGACTTCAAATTTTAGCAGACCCAAAATCAATTCTTAAGCCAGAAGTAAAAGTGCCTCAAGTTGAAGAAAAGAAAAATACTGGGTATTTTGGAGGGTTAATAGGATCTGCATACAATGCAACTGTTGGTGTTGGTCAAAGTTTATATGGAAAAGTAAAAGAAATTGATACAATAAAAAAAATTGAAGAAAAAGCTTATGATACTGTACATAAAGTGGGAGAAAATATAAAATGGGGAGCACAAAAAAGCATTGAAATAGGTAAGGAAACTGTTGGATGGGGTGCACAGAAAGGATATGAAAATCTTGAATGGGGTGCTAATACAGGATTGAAAATTGGAACCCAAGGGGTGAATTATCTTAAATCTGGGGCTCATTCTGCATATGATTCTATGACAACTACTGCGGTTGGAACTTATAATAAAATAAATCTTGGAGAAAGAAGTAAGAAGTTGAAGGAAGAGTCTATGAACATTTTGGTTAATTTGGAAAAAACTGCTGTTGGTATGGTTTTTGGGAATAAAAATAAGGAAGATGAGGAGGAGAAGAAAGAAGAGATATCAAAGAGTATTCCTGAAAGAGTACCTACACCACCAGAGTACAAATAAGATTAGTTAAATGATTTTTCTAAGAGATAATATGTTATATGATTGAAAATATTAGATAATTCTTTGAAATAAATACTTAAAGGCTTATTATATAGTATTTATAAGTTTAGATAAGTTTTTTTAAATTAATTATATGAAGATGCGAAATTATTATATACATGTTTTTTGCATAGTTAGGGAATTCATTTAATAATGCTAAGCATTCTGTTCATATAGTATTAAGGAAATATCTCTAATGAAAAACTTATATAAAAGTTATATTATAAATTTACGTCATATGATAATTTGACGTCATCGATATTGACATCATTACTATGAAAAGTAGTTACTTATAAATGGAAAGAGCTTAAGATAGCTAAAAAACATCTTGGAATGATGTAAAGATACGTGGCTTCACCTCTTCATATAGTTATGCTTGAATCTAATTTTTTCTGAAAATTGACAACAAATATGATGGAATTAGATTGCATAATATTCTTTGCATAAACTTCCTGGATAAAATGCTTTAAGAAAATGGTTTCAACATAGGCATTGTTAAGCGATTCTTACTACAATAGTCCATAAAACTTAACATAAAAAATAGCATTGACAAATTTCATTAAAATTAAGCAAACTATTATCCAAGAAAAAATTTCGAAATCATAATAAAAATACTAAGTGACTAAATATTGAAATGTTAAAAGCATATTCAAATTTATTTCTAAACGAGCCATTACTTACTTTAAAAGAATATATGCATTAAAATCAGTAAGATATAAGCAAGCTAGAAATACAGAAAATTGAACACAGAATATTATTTAGATTGCCTTTAATTAGTATTTTCATACTTATATATATATTTTTTACTAAAATTCATCATAATCTAATGATGCTAATAAAATATATAATATTTTCTCTAATCTAAGTTCAAAAAATATAAATAAAGCATTTTAGAATTGGATAGAATGATTATAGTTTATTCATTGAAAATAGTTGTGTATAATATAATATAAATACAATTATATTTATTAATACACAGCAAAGAATAGATCAGTTTTAATATTGTAACTCTTCTTGCATCAAAAAAGATTTGCTTTGGTGATTTTTTAAGCAATTCAAGGATAGAATTGATTTTTTACAGATTATTTATGTATATGCATACTTGTATGATCTATGAAATAATTAAATCAACTCTACAGTAAGCAAATCAATTTTTCTCCAGATGTACAGTCTTACGAACCCAAGCATAAGTCTTGTGTCCAATGTGCTTCCATCACACATGAATGTACCGGTTTGACTTGTTATCATATAAACAAGATCTTTTAAATCATTGACAGTAAATTCGCATGGAACTTCCCAAGCGTGTTGTCCAAGTTTACTTATAACTTTTACCACTAGAGTTGATTTCATATTTACTAGATTTCTTTGTTGCTCATCCATTTCGGCATCAGTAAGTAAGTCAATAATTCCTAGCATCCACATTTATTCTAAATATATTTAGAAAAATAGTGTTTCTTTTAAAGTTTTAGCTCTACTATAATAAGAGATAACTAAGATTATATATTTTATAGACCTTGATGAAATAAATTGATTTTTTTTAGAGATTTGTGGCTTTGTATAAAATTATGATGAGCTATCAAGGCATTTACTTTTTGAATATTTGTGCATAAAGTTAATCATGATATAGTTTGGCGAATTATTTAAGTAAGGAAAATAGTATATTTTTTTCAAGGATAAAGTCTAATTAAAATTTAAGAAATATTAAATAACATACACTAATCAGGAAAGCATATTAAAATGAAAATCATTCTTATTATAGTATATTCAAATGACCTATCAAGAGGGTTAGCGATTATTTTTTAATTATCAAGAACAAAATCTAAGTTATAACCTAAGAACAGCCAGTTTATTATATTCTTATGTCAGAAAATCTAATCTATTTTAAACTATCTTAATAGTATTTCAGATTCTGAATGAGAAAAAGTGCTTATAAAAAGAGTTATTCTACAAAATATTTATAATTCTCGCCTTTTATATTTATAATTTCTTTATACATAATCTATACCCTATAATATTATGATAAAAATTGATATGATAGTAATTTTAATAAGAATATATCTTTAAGACTTAAAAAAATAGTAGATCAAAATTTTATTCTATTATAGTTTTAAGTGACAGGAATGAAAGTATTCTATGAAAGATAAATATTTTATCGTGAATATAAATACTTTCAAGAACTTATTCCAAACAAAAGTAAAAATATGTAATCATTCCAAGTAATAAAACAAAATTCATATTTATACCAATCAAAATCCAATTATACTAAATTTTTTATTAGTATTAGTTAGGAAATCGCTTGACTAAATCTTTTATATTATGAACTCCTTCAATACAAAAATTTGCATGTATTTATTTCATATCGACAAATCCTCATAAACTATTTAAACTTCATTTTAAATCCATTATCACCCTATAAATAGTTTAATTAAATACAAATAATAATGATCTGGCTAGTACTTTTATCCCTTGCATCTGCATCTGAATGTCCAAGTGAAGACAAAAGCTATAAAACCGCTGATAAAATTACCCTCTGTGTATATGTTGATCAAATGAATTTCACCGATACAAATGCAACAGCTTCAACATCTCATGGACACTTCATAGCTTTTAGCTCAAAAGTTGACGTCTATAGTGCAGTTAAACTCAATACATCATATTCCTACATTCGCAATGAAAATTGTCCCAATGTCAGCATTTTAAATGATACAGTCGATGAAAGTGCATTCATAAATTGTACTATGAATTATGGGATATTCGTAGCTTTTGGCAATAATATTACTACTCCTTATGCCCCTTATTTAAAAGATTTACATGTTGCTAAAGTGTTTAGTGTAGTTGTTACTTTAGAGAGTGGAAAAGTTAAGAAAATTCAATGGGACAATTATTGTGATATTTGTTCAGAAAGCTGTATTGATTTTAATGGAGAGGAGGTTTGTGCAGAAAAAGAATGCACTTATGATAAAATTGAAGATTGTGATCCGAGAGTTTATGTTAGTTGGATTGGCACTGATTCTGATGGAAATAACCTTTTGAGCTCTACATATAGGATTTCGCAATTCCGGAAGTATAGCATTTTTAGTTTATACAAAGAGGCTAGGAGTAAGTTTTAGTAATTAGAATAATTATATTGTTGGATTTAGGTGATGCCGCCAACTTAGTAATGTTAAAACTTTTTGGCGTTGTTTTAAGAGAGATTATTTATGCTTGATTTTTCATGTAAATTATTATTTAAGTTTAGGGAAGGAGTTAGTTATTTTTTATTTAAACATACAATCTTCATGCATTTTTATAGATTTTCTATTCAAACTGACCTAATTATTCTAATAATTCTTTTGATTGATCTTCTAAATGGCTCAGAACATTTTTGATTGTTTTCTTCCACTCTGTGAGTCTTGAATTTAATGTCGAAATTCGGCTCTGGTCAAGAACTCTAGGCTGTAGCCAATTGACAGTAATTATTTTATCAACCTCATCTATTTCCCCTTTAACAAGTCCCAAAGCCATAGCTTTCATCATCAAATGTTCAATCTCATTTTCCCTAACATTCATAATCTGACTCAACTCTTCAAATCCTAAAACTTTTTTCCCTGAAGTAAAAACATACTCCATCATAGCCAAAATTTTAACTTTTCTCAACAAAGCAGGGGTTTTAAGTTCATCAGGCAACCCACTTACCATATTTTCAATTTCCCTAACTTTTCCTTCATTGCATAAATGTAATAGTTCATAAAGCCAAGCATTTTTCGAATTCTCTAAACTTTTAAGTACCGGTTGATTAATAAGCTCACCAAGATTGTAAACAGTTTCTGCAATAAGCACAGCAATAGCAAGTCTATAAGCTAATTCCTCAGGTTCCTTAACTTCATTTTGTGGGGTATAAGCCAAATACTGTAATGAGTATTTATAAAAAAGTTCAGGATTCACTTTTGCTTTATATAAATTAGATAAAGTTCCGTATAGATGCGAATATATTATTGAGTCTAAATCATTTTCTTTATCCACAGCTTTAAGAGCTTCTTCAAGTAAGACTTGAGCTTCTTGAAGTGACCCGATACGAAGATGTTGAGAACTTATAGCAATTTTTAGCAAAAGAGAAGCTTGGCTGTCTTGAAGTTGAAGGTTTTCAAGGAAGACTTTAGCTGTATCTGGATCTTGTTCCTCTGTTGCTTTGATGGCGAGGAGGACAAGCTTGCTTTGATTGAGTTTTTCACGGAAAGCTGATATGCTTGGCCAGATCCTACTGATAGAATGACTGTCGAGAAGAAGAAGTCTTTCTGTCAGCTCGTGCCAAAGCCTTTTTTCATATAGTTCGCGGATGTCTGAGGACAAACTTTCCATTTTTTACTATTGGAAAGATGATTGAGGTAATTTTCGAATAATTTTATAGTTGATTTTTATTTTCAGTGATTGATGATGATTTTGGAGAATTAAGCTGAAGGATATGAAATTAAATTTGAATTTAGGATGTTTATTAATGTTATAGGAGAATTTAAAGTGATAGGGATTTTAAATTTCGAGTTAATAGGATGATAAGATTTTCAACTATTTATCAGATACATAGCCAATTTCATATTTGCAAATTTCATTTAAATAGTTTCTATCAGAAAAAATAGTATAAAAATTACTAAATACCTACATCAAGTTTTGTATTAATCTGATAAATCTTATATTAATGGTAAAGCTGCTATTTATTACACAGTATTTTACTAGTTTTGACTTTCCAGATTATAATGTTCGTATCAAAATACTTAACTTTTTAAGGCAATATTAAATAGGAAATGTAGCAAAATTATTAGCCTGAAAATTGGAATATTATTCAATAATATGAAATTAAAAAATAATTGTTTTCTTTCTTTATGAATTTTTAGAGACAAGTGTTAGGTATTTTTTTGTATGTTTGTTTATTGTAATATATGTTGCCAGATGCTATTCAAATTTAAGGATATTAGTTTCAATTTTCATATTAAATTAAAGGAATGAAGCTATAGGAGAACAATAAATTATAGTAGAAAATGAAGACTGTATAATTTTGAAAAGAAAATACAATTTGTTACGAATAATGATAATACAAGTTCATAGAAATTATTAAAAAGAGAGATAGAAGCATATTATTAGAAATAATCAAAAGAAGGATGGATCCAGAAACAACCTTTACTGGTGATTAATGAAATCATATTCTCAATTTAGAGATACTAATTCCTAAAATAAGCATTACTCATATAGCATTCAACTATCCTAGGAATTTAAAAAATCCACATAACCAAATTTTTCACACACAAAGCATTGAAAAATCCTGAAATATATTAAAGCGTAAGCTAAGATTAAAAGGATTACAAATTATAGAATTAGCATTGAAAATTATTTCGCCTAGCTCTTTTCATAAGAAAATAGCAATTAATTTTTTTTGAACTACGATTATCAACGTACTCTTAAATTTTAGATATTCGTTAATAAATAAACTTTTAGGCTCTAGTATGAAAATTATAGACCAAAATAATTTAGGAACTTTTAAGTAATAACTTCTAATTTGGAAAGCCAAAACTTGGTAAAGATATTGTTATAAACAATGATTTTTAACCTACATTAATTATTTATTGATAATTGAATAATTTATTCGAAAAAGAGTTAAACAAAGAGTAATTAGCTCAGCTTTACTTATTTCAATATTTAACTTAAACCCTTTATATTGATATAAATTTTATTATTTACTTGTGGAACTTAATAAATTGCTTATAACACTTATTTTCATATGTATTTCAAATGCATAATAATTTTAACTTTGAACAATATTTTTATGTACCACCAATTCATAAATGCATACTTATTTATATTATGTTCAAGTCATTAAACATATATTTAAATAACTAAAATTCTTTATACTCTAAAACAACTATATAATTAAACTTCAAGTTTCCCTTAACAACAAACACAAGATCTTTTATCTTATCAACACAAATTTTAAAAAACATAAAATTGCAAAACTCATAAATATACAATATTCATTATAACCCTCTAAATACTATCTATTCTCCGTATATATTTCTAATCCTTATCAAATTAATTATCCAACAATCACCTTCTTATAAAACTAAATTCAATCCATAAACCCTACTCAATCAAATTTATATCTTATACCAATCAGATTTCCAGACATGATTTAATTAAAATTTAAACATAATTTTCGACAACATGCACATTATCGACGAACTTTCTTCTATCTCAACCAAGCAAAGTCCAGAAGAAAAAAAAATGAAAAACATATTTCTTATAATCAACCTGTAGCTTGGACTTTATTATTTTTATATAATACTATGATATTATGTTCAAGTACCCATTAGTTAGGTTTTAGGATTAAAATTTATCTCTTCATCTATTCCTAGTGGAGTAATGCTCCATTCCTCCACTTGAAAAACTACAAGGACCTGATAAACTGCCTTGGCTAAAACAATCATCCCGATTCCTAATAGGCTTAGACATATAGAAAGTATTACGATTGACCTTGTTTTCTTGTTTTTTATATCCAATCTGTCACGAATTGTAAATCCTGTGACTACAGCCATGGAGATTACAAAAAAGACACAAATAGGTATACTAAAACAGTATATAAAATTTTTTGGTAAAGCTTCTTTTGGGTCGCATTTCTTTTTCTTTGTCACTTCCATTCGATACTTGTATCTGCATATTTCACATTCAGCACTGTATATGTCTGTGTATTTTGTAGTGATCCACTGCTTTAGACACATCTCATGGACAAATTTTGTTGTTCCATTGCAGTTGCATGGATTTATTAGTGGGTTTATACCAATATCCAAGCAGATTCTGCAATTGCTCAAAGTTGTTTTTTCAAGTAGATTCACTTTCTCATTTTCAGTCTTCATAGAGTTGGATTCCATTTATAAAATATAAATTCATTTGTAATCTAGTATTTACCCTATGATTGATGATGTTTCAAGTAAACTTAATTAAATGCTTTATATATTAAATTTATAGCTTCCATAAACAAATTAAACCTAAACAGAAATCAAAACTACTTACGTGTTTACATTATAGACTAGGCTATAATTATAAGCCAAAGTATTTATATATACAAATGGATGGTCAGAATTGTTGAAATAAATGTGGAGGAAATAGCCACATTATATATAGTATAGGAATCATATATAAAAGCTGATTTGGTGAGGAAATTCTTCAAGTTTGGACAGGAGTGTTTTATTATTAGAGCGTTAGCTTTTTTAATCTAATAAGAGTAATATTTTTAGGATTAATTATCAGAAATAAAATTAGCATAGATAATCTATTTTATGTGTAAGAGAAATATTTTAGGATATTATCAGAGTTTAATTTAATAGAATTAGAAAAATAGTATTTTAGATTTGGGAGATAGTTTTAAAAAGAGAAAATAACTTAAAAATTTTTGAAAAGTATTTGAATAATTAAAGAATCTTGATAAAAAAAACAAATTGTTGAATGAAAGGGAGATTTAGATTTTGATAATATTATCTGTCTAATAGCCAACAAAATATTTAAGAATTTAGCTATTTTAAAAAAACTAAATATAAATAATATCTTAGAAAAGCATTATATAAAATAACTTAAGGCCTTCTAATTGAAACTGCCTAAATATACTCTAATTAAAATAGTAAAATATCAAGCATAAAATAACTAAAATATCTTAAAAAGCTTTTATTTTTTATACTAAAAGGCTGAAATTCATAAAAATCATAATTTCTATACAAAATTAGCAAGCATCATATCTAATCCACATTTCTAATCACATCAAATATAATCAACATTCATTTCCCCAAAACTCATAAATCCAAAAATTAAAAAAAATAATCTAAACTTAACTCTAAATCTTAGGTGAGCCCATAGAAAGCCAAAAGTGCTGTTGAGGTTTTTTTCCCGCATTTGGCGAAATCCTAACATTAACAATCCTCAACCCTTTCGAATCCATAGCAATCCTAGCAATTTTCTCAAGTTCCTCGGGAGTAGTCGCAACATATCCTTTCCCACCAAAAGCTTCAGCAAGAAGTTCATATCTTGCAGTAGGATTCAAAGAATTAGGCATAATTTCTTCAACTTTATTAGATAAAGTATTAACCCCAGCCATAATTCCATTATTGTTAACAACAAATATCAATATATCTAATCCATATCTTGTAATAGTTTCAGCTTCCATTGCACTAAAGCCAAAAGATGAATCTCCAACAATAGCAACAACAGGTCTTGTTGGATTCATGATTTTAGCTGCAATACAAGACCCTAAAGCCATACCCATAGTACCAAAAGATCCTGCATCAAGTCGACTTCTAGGTTGTGAGCTATGAATAACAGTCCTAGCAATATCCATTGTATTAGATCCTTCTGTAATAAGAATTGTATTTTTTGGTAGTACAGCACCTATACGTGATAATGCTTTATAATAATTAAACTCAGTTGATGCAAGCTGAGTTTTAGTAAGTTCAGCATTATTACTCATACCTTTATTAAGTTGATCCCACCAGAGTTTATTAGAAAATTCCCAAGATCCTAAGTTTGCGTTAGCAGCTTGTAAGAAAAATTTAATATCAGATAAAATCTCAAGCTCACTTCTAACATTGTTGCTTAACTCTTCAGCATCAATGTTTACGTTGATAAATTTCACATCATCAGCATATCTTGGATTTTGACCATAATGAAGTATCCAGTTTAGCCTTGCCCCAAGAAGTAAAACTACATCAGCTTTACCTAAAGCTGTGGATCTAGCAGCGTTTACACATTGAGGATCCTCATCACTTATCATCCCTTTACCCATTGGTGTTGGTAAAAATGGTAATTTAGCTCTTTTTACAAACTCATTGACTTCTTTTTCAGCTTTAGCATAACAACTTCCTTTTCCTATAATAACTAAAGGCCTTTTAGCACTTTTTAATATTGATAAAGCTTTTGCAACCTTTTCAGGACATGGAGCTGGTAATGAAGGACTATAATATTTAAGTGGAGTAATTTCTTTATCAAAACTTTGCCTTAAAATATCAGCTGGAATATCGATATATACTGGACCAGGTCTTCCACTCATTGATATTCTAAAAGCCCTTTCAACAACTCTTGGGATCATATCGATGCAGTTGATTTTAACACTCCATTTGCAGAATTCTCTAGCTGATTCAACTTGTG
This sequence comes from Stentor coeruleus, assembly GCA_001970955.1. Lineage (NCBI taxonomy): Eukaryota > Ciliophora > Heterotrichea > Heterotrichida > Stentoridae > Stentor > Stentor coeruleus. The sequence continues at coordinate 77,313 of MPUH01000133.1, read as the reverse complement.
GAAACTCTTGAAAAGCTCCCATACCAAGTTGTGAGTTTTCTGATGATCCTGAAATTAAGATTATAGGCCAAGAATTATCTTTAGCATTTGCTAAACCGGATAAAGCGTTTGTAAAGCCTGGACCACTTACTGTTATGCATATACCTGGACGACCAGAAAGGTAACCTTCTATACCTGCAGCATAGCTTGCAGCTTGTTCATTACGGAATGCATAGAAAAGCACACCATTATTATGAAGCTGCATTGCTAGTTCTATTACTGGAATGCCTAATATACCATAGCATTGCTTTACTCCTTGTTCTTTTNACCATAGCATTGCTTTACTCCTTGTTCTTTTAGGCACTGTGCTAGGATATAATCACAAGACATTTATTAGACTGGTGAAAAAATGCTAATTTTTATTGTTCATATATTTTAAATCTATTTATAAATCATTATTTCATATGGAAGTAAAAATTCAGTTCAACTTTGATTAATATATGGAAGCTTGAGTTTTAAATTATTAAATAATAAATAAATGTTATATATTCAATCATCTAAAATATCTTATAAAATTAAAAGAACTTAATAAACCTAATTGATATAAAAATTATATAAAGTAAAATCCTATGTTTCATTAGTAACTTGTTTGCAATGTTCAAAAGTGTTATTCAAATTCACATGCACTTGAGGTACTTCCCTCGGTTTTTCATCCACACTGAATGTTTTTATAGGCTTTTCCTTGAACCACGAATACTCAAGCACCAACTTAGCAGTTGGGCGTTTAAGTGGATCAACCATAAGCATATCTGAAATCACCAAAGCAGCTTCTTTTGATATATTACTTGGCATAAAATAAGCTCCTCTTTGTATTTTTGTATATAATTCCTTACTATGACTAGCTTTAAAAGGAAAAGTTCCAGTTAATAATACATAAAGAACTACACCTGCAGCCCAAATATCAGAAGGTGGCCCAAATGACTCTTGTTTTGTAACAATTTCAGGAGACATATAACTTGGCGTGCCGCAAAAAAGTTTTATTTTTTTGTCGTTAGAAAAACATGTCGAAAAACCAAAGTCAATTATTTTTACACAATGGTGAGAATTTATTAGTATATTCTCTAATTTGATATCTCTATGAGTTATGTTGAGATTGTGACAATATTCAAGTCCTTCGATAATTTGTTTGAAAATCCTACGAGCTTCTGATTCATCAAGCTTTTTATTGTGACGTTTTTTTAAATATGACATAAGGGAACATCCACTAACATACTCTAATATAAGGTTTAAACTTTTTTGATTTTCAACTGTTTTATATAGTTTGATTATGTTTGGATGATTAAGTTTTGCTAAAATTTTGATTTCCCTCTCAGCGTTCTTTTTCCTACTAGGGGTAACAAGTTTGAATTTATCATATATTTTTATTGCAACTTTAGAGTTATTTTCTTTGCTTTGTGCTGATCGTACAGTAGCATAAGCTCCTTTACCAATTTCATTCCCGAGGACAAAATTATCAAGCATTTCATAAGAACAACTTTTGCCAAGATGCAGAGTGACTTTTGGTGTTTCTCTAACAAATCTATCATTAACAATCTTGATATGGTCAGGGGTTCTAACAGGAGTTTCAACACCTAACTGCGGACTGGTAACAGTAGTTACAGTAGAAGGCCTCGTTGTTACAGTTTTTTTCAAGAATTCAGGAGATTTAATCTGACTATTTGAGGTCTTATGCTTAGCAATAAGCATCTCAATAATACTTGGCTTCATAGTTTTTGCATTTGTGTTAAACGGACTATTGAGCTTCGATGATGAAATGTTCTGAGTTGTATTAGTTTTGGCAATCCAGTTGTTAAAACTATTTCCTTGTAGGCCTACTGTGCTTGGACGATTTGAGTGTTTTTCAGCACTGAAATCTTTTGATATCAATCTTGTTGCTTTTTTAGTATCAATTATTATCTTTGGCTGGCTTGCAAAACGTTTTCTCATATTATATTAATTCCGTAAATAATTGCCAACTTAAAATTTTATGGTTAACAGGTTTGGGGTTTTTGAAAATTTATGTGCTGAGAGGATTTTTGAGAAAAAAAATAAAGAAAATAGATTGAAAGTTTGATAATAGGATATAGTAAGGATAAGTTTTAAAATTAGTAGATGAAAGAAGGGAAAAGATAATTAGGTATGGTATGACTTGTGAAATTATGTGGATATATAATGATAGGATAATTAAAGAAATTTACTAGGATTAGTTATACTTTTTTGGTTTAATAGGTTTAAGTTTGAAATAATTGATAATGGTTGATAATGAATTATTAAGAGGATGTTGTGATAATAAATAGTGGATGATATGATATTAAATATTCGTGTATGCTTAAAAATTTACTTTGCTTTTTAAGAATAATAAAGAGATCTTTTAGTGAGATATATTTTCAATAGAGAACTAATTTACTATATACCTTTGGGATTATAAGTTAATAAATGATATTAAAGTGATTATAATATAAACTATATATTTAAGAGTGTAACTAAATAATCTTCCAAGAGAAGAATTGATTTTTTGTATAAAATACTTAGGGGTAATTGTATTAAAGCATTAGATATCACAAACCATTTCCATCAAAATCTATAATCATCTATATAAAACCTCACGATCTAAGCTTCCCACAACCTAAATTTCTTATTTTTCTATCATCCCAGCCTTCCTCCGACTTAAAATTCTTCAAAAACACATCATAACTATCAGTATTAAATGAGCATTAGATATATAAATGCGTGCACAAGACACTCTACCCCTTTCAACACGCAAAATTAACTCAAACTCATCCCTGAGCTCAGTCGACATGCCTCTACCATTTTCATTCCCTTCAAATCCCATGAGTAAACTCAAGCCAAAAATCAAAAGCAGTTTAAACCTTAGTGTTGACCGTCGTCCTCCACAAATCGACACACAACTAGTTTCCCCAAAAACTCACACTAGTTTTATAGTTACACCTAAAGAATACCCAGAAAAGATGCCAATCAATGCAAGACCTCACACAACAAAATTCTCACAAAAGCATTTCAACTTGGAAAAAAGAAGGAAAAGAAGCTGGGAAGACATGAAACTCCCAGTCAACCCAAGCACTGTAATCAAACAATTCTCACATAGAATACAAGAATGGGAAAAGGAGGAGATAATCAAATACACGAATATTTACTATATAGGGAAATCAGTTAGACCACCTATAAAGGATTTTGATGATGAAGATAGGGATTATAAAATCTATATAGGTGATCATATTAATTTTCGATATGAGATCATTGCAGAATTAGGTAAAGGATCTTATGGACAGGTTATTGAAGTTTATGACCATGCTACAAGACAAACTCTGGCAATGAAGATCATAAAAAACCATAAAGACTTCCATGAGCAGGCTCAGATCGAAATTGACATCTTAAAACTCTTAAAAGATAATGATCGGGATCATTCATCTAATATAGTGCACTTAGAAGAAATATTTGTTTTCAGAAACCATATCGTAAAAGATATTTAGTGTATTGTTTTTGAACTACTAAGTATAAACCTTTATGATTTACTAAAGAAAAACCAGTTTAAAGGCTTGTCGGTAACTTTGATTAAAAGGTTTTCTATACAAATTCTCCAAGCTTTATCGTTTTTATCTAAGTTTAATATCATCCATTGCGATTTGAAGCCTGAAAATATCCTCCTTGTCCATATATCAAGGTCATCTGTTAAGGTTATTGATTTTGGCTCATCAAGTTATGGTAACAACAGAATACAGACGTATATTCAGAGCAGGTTTTATAGAGCACCTGAGGTTATTTTAGGTATTCCAATAACAGCAGCTATTGATATTTGGAGTTTTGGGTGTATTTTAGCTGAGCTTTTTACAGGGGCGCCTCTTTTTTCTGGAGAGGATGAGAAAGAGCAATTGATGTGTATGATGGAAATACTTGGCCCTCCACCTGTAGAAGTTGTCCAAATCGCATCAAAACGTGACTGTTACTTCGACAAGTCTTATCAACCTAAAGAACTAGTTAACGCCCGAGGTCGCAAGCGGTATCCAAACTCAAAAGACTTAAAAACCATATTAAATGGTGCTGATGAAGGGTTTATCCGACTAATTGAAGAATGTATAAACTGGAACCCAGCTATTAGAGTCACTCCACAAAAGGCCCTTGAAAACCCATGGCTCTATGAAAATGTCCGCAAACCTCTAAATGTCCGTTATAATTCTGCAGCCCGTCCAGCAAGCAATACTTATGAAGATCAAAGGTTTGACTATAGGAAAAATAAGGTCTCTTTTGCATAATAACAGAACCCTATATATTATCTTAATTATTTTTTCCTTTAATTATCATAAAATTCCCATACTGGGCAAGAAAACTATTAGGGGAATGTAATCTTGTTGGTGTATTATTGGAACTATGAGTTTTTATTATACAATTGCCTGTATTTTGAATATTTTGATCTTGGACTCTAAATTTTTTATTTGCGCTGTCGATTCTTTTGATCATAAGTTTTCTTTCGGTTTTTTCTTGAATCTGCCCATTTAAAGCTTGTAAATAGATTTTTCTGTTATCATCAAACCTTTTTGTTTGTTCTTGTAAAAGCTTTTCAGCGTATTTTTCTCGAGTTTTTAAAGATTCGCCGTAGTCTTTTTCTTCTTTAGCAGCTCTTTCTTGTAGTTTCCGCTTATAGTTTATCTGCTCAAACTGAAATTGCTTAATTTCTTTTTCAGCTAAATATTGATTATAATACCTTTGGCTTTCTATTAATCGGCACTGATCTTCACGTTCTTTCGCAGCTTGCAAAGCTTTGTTTTCATCAACTTTTTCATAAACTTCTAATGTTGGTGTTGGACTATAGGATTTTTTCATTGAATTTTCTAAGTTTCTAGATATTTTCAACGACTCTTCATGAAATTTATTATACAAATCTCCGTAGTCATGGATTTTAGATATCCCCATCATTAAGGAATTCTTGTTTCGATTTTTAATCCTACCGATCTCACTTTGAAAATTTGGTTTTTCAAAACTCATAGCTTTACTTCTTGCTTTTGATCCCATTTATTACAAATTACACAAAAATGACTGAGAGCTCCTGCACACAATTAATAAGATTTAAAAACTCAGGCGAGTTTGAACTGACTATCGAAGGTATACAACTTCTACAATCCCTACCCGGGCCATTAGGCATTATTTCTATATTAGGTCCTCCATCAACAGGCAAGTCCACATTTGCAAAAAAGCTTGTAGGAGCCTCAAGAATGCATGAAAGTCCAAACACTTTAGGAATCTGGGCTTGTACAGAGACAATAAAAGTTATAAAACGAGATGAAGATGGAACAGAATACAAAGCTGATGTTCTAGTAATCGATTGTGAATCTATAGTCTCAAGAGCTGATAAAAATAAAACCAGAGGCTTGGAAATCCTAACTCTAGCATGTTTAATAAGTTCACATATTGTATACTTTGATAATCAACCTCTACATACTCAAAGTGTACAAGATTTAGATATTTTCCCTGAATTGCCTAATGTTATAACAATACGTAGGCATATGGATAGTTTTAAAGCTTTACATGAACATATGCCTGTGTTGACTTGGGTTATTTATGGTCCAGATATCAAAGCTCCTGAAGAGTCAGCAGGAGGGTATTTTGAGAAAATGTTATCAATGCAAAGTAGTCCTGAGTCTTCGAAAATCAAAGCGGCTTTAAAGTCATTCTTCAGAGTCCGTAATTGTTTTAATGCTTTGGCTAATAATAAAATCCAGTATCATAGACTTGTTGAGTATATCCAACAAGCTACACCAACAAAATCTGTACTGGGAATTAGTATAACAGGACCTATATTATGTTCAATGGTACAGAACTATGTTACAAGATTACAAAAAAAGAAACCGGCTATAATACAAATTGCATTCAATAGAGCTGTGGCTGCAGAAGCTAGGAAAAATATAGAAAAACTTTATGTGAATTATTTAGAAAACATGGGGGATATTGAAGCTAAGCTTCCTTGCAGTGAGGAAGAATTGTGGATTAGTCATGATGAACTTAGTAAAAGTTTGATGGATAGATTTGATAGGATGATGAGTGAGTATTCAGAATGTGAAGAAATTACTAATGAAAAAAACACGGTTTTACATAGAATACAGAGTTATTATGATGAACTTAAGGAAGCTAATATGAAGCAAAGTTTAGAAAAATGTAGAGCATTGTTTAGGAAAATTTTCGAACCTATTAAGAAAAATGAGGATTTTGTTGAGGATGTCTCGGATTGTGAGACTAAAATGCTTAATGGGCTTAGTTACTTTTATGAGCAAGCTACTGGGCCAGGTGCATTGAAAGTGGCTGTTGAAGAGTTCTCACAAATGATTCCATTTTTCTGTGGGATTATTCGGGAAGCTAGCATAATGCATGAGACTGACAATGAAGATTTAGCTCAAGAAATCCAAAATCTCAAGAAAAACCGGGAAAAGTCCAGACAAAACGAAAAAAAACTCAAAGAACTCCTCGATGAGACTATAAAAAACTATGAATCTCAACTTGCAAATAAAGAAAAATATCTAGCTGAGATTCAAAGCACCTGCAACTCTAAAGTATCTGCAGCAGAAAACAAAGCAAAATCCCTAACTCGTGAGCTTAAAGCAGTCCAACAAGAACTCGACCATATCCAAAAAGAAAAAGAAATTCTTATTGATATGGAAAAAGATATTTTCACTCAAAAAATCGATGAATATGAAGAAATCATAGAAAAGCTCAAAGATCAAATCCAACAATTAGAAACCACCAACGAAGAAATGCGAAATTTACATCAAAAGTCCATAACTGAAAAAGAAGAAGAAATCATAGAACTCAAACAAAAAGAAAAATTATCAGAAAGTGCTACAGAAAGCATACAAGATTATTCAATGCTCAGTGGATTAAGAAGGGATATAGCAGAAATGTTTATATTATTAGAAACTGAACAATCAAATAATATTAAATATGTATCACAAATGGACAGAATAGCATCTTTACAAAGCGAACTTAATCGATTTAGATTGAAAGAGATTGAAAATAGGAATAAAATTATTGAGGAATATGAAATGCAAATATCTTCGCTTAAAGATGAAATTGATGACTTGACAAGCAAAATAAGTATGTGTGAAAATAGGAAAAAATCAATTAAAAGTTTGCATAACGAACAACCTAATGAGGATTTTACTATGAAAATAGAGGAATTAGAAAAGGTAAATTGCAGATTAAAAGAAAAATGCACAACTTTGCAGGATTTGATTAATAGAAGGGATGAACAAATACAAAGTTTATATGCAGTTGTGGAGACTCATAAGAAAAAAACTGAAGAGCTGCGTTATGATTATGAAGATAAGGAAAATGAACTGAAAAAAGCTAAAAATGAGATGGTGCTAATGAAGGATGATAATGATATTTTGATTGGACTGATGGGGTATTCTTTAGAAGTTTCGCAGAAGAAAAGAAATATACAAGCTATAAGTCTTTCGCAGATACAAAGTCAGTCGAATAGAGTGAGAGTTATAAAAATTTTCAAGAAGTTTGGCATCCCTTATGATTAAATGTAAATTTTATATTAAGAATTATTTTTTTTTTTAGATGGAATATTGTATATAAGATTAGGCTTTTAGGTTTAGATTGTAAAAATTAGTTTAAAATGTATGGCTCTGAATATAAGTTTTTGGATTATTGGTATTTTATTTGATTTTTAAATCATTCCGAAATAATTAGTCAATACTAGGCTTCCATATTTATTCAAAACAGAATTTACTTAGTTTTTATATATCTTCAATGCAAAATCCAAATTCAAACTAAATACAATAAATTATGAAAGTAACTCTATGAAATTATATTCGTCTTTATCTAATAATTCTCTTTTAAATATCCAAAAAACTCCAAAATAAATTTCTAAAATATTGAAACTTTTTTATCTATTTTCTTTCATTCATAATCTTATTAATGCTATCAAATATTTTGTTAAAACTTCCTATAGAGCAATTCCAACCTTTTCTTGGATCACTAAAGAAAATCCTTTAGTAAAAATTATTAATCCAGACTTAAGCGACAAATAATATTTTTCATCTTATTTACATTCAAAAAATCTAGCATCCGAAGCTCCAATTTTTTAATCAGTATAATCTTATTAATTTTTTACATCTAAACTTGCATAGTCTTCTCTAACTTTATCACTTCTTTCAAACAAATTTCTCCTTAAAAAAAATTCTCCTTAACAAATTCTTCTGTACCTACAAAGCTATTTTCCTTAAAACATCTTCCAACTTTAGGCTCATTGCAATTCAAATCTATTATCTTTTTTTCCCAAAATAATACTTTCTCTTCTCCAATCATTTGATTCCATTATAAAATGTATATATTGATGCTAACTCTTATGTCTTTCGTAATGTCATATGAACTTATACTAGACTTCAACTACACTGCACCTAAAAAAGATCTGTATTCGTCATTGCCGAATACAATAAAACACAAAATACACTCGAAAGATAGTGAAAAATCTCAACTCTCGAATTATCTTTTAATAACCACCTCAGAATTATATGATTTTACAAATCTTCCTAACATCCGTTCAGTTTATCCAGAAAAAAAACTCCAACACAAGTTTCTACGTTTTCTCTCTGACGCTAACGGGAACAAAGTCACTGAATTGATTGAAGCTCCTGAATTATGGGCCCAAGGTTTTAAAGGCCAAGGGGTTAGAATAGGTATTTTAGACTCTGGGATAAACTTAAAGGACCGGGCCTATATAAATATATCAGACTGTTATGATTTCACTGATGAAAAAAACTGTGAAGATTCAACTGGTCATGGGACTTTTATGGCATCAATAATAGCTAGCAACTATTCAGAATGTCCTGGTATCGCCCCTGAATCAGAAGTTTATGCATTTAAAGTGTTTAATTCAAAAAAAGAGTCAAAAACTTCTTGGTTTTTAGATGCTTTTTATAAAATCAAAGAGAAAAATATAGACATCCTAAGCATATCAAATGGGGGTATAAATTTTTTAGAAGAACCATTTGTTAGTGAAATTACTAAACTTGTAGCTTCTGGGATTATTGTAGTTTCAGCAGCTGGAAATGATGGACCTGGGTTTGGAAGTTTGAGTAATCCTGGCGATCAAATGGAAGTTATTGGAGTTGGAGGTTTAGATGAGACTGGGCTTAATGTTGCTGAATTCAGCAGCCGTGGGCCAACTTTGTGGGAAATTTATGGAGGGTCAGGTAGGTTTAAGCCCGATATAGTCACATATTCAGTGAATATTAAAGGTTTTTATAATGGTAGATGTAGCAGTAATACAGGGACTTCAATCTCAACACCTATAATAGCAGGCAGTATTGCATTAATAAAAACTCTAAACTCGACACCTGCTAATATCAGAAGTGCTATAATGAAATCAGCTGACAGAATAAATAAACATTCTATATTCGAACAAGGAGCAGGGAAACTCAATCTACTCGCAGCTAAAAAAGCTATAGACAATCCTGAGAATCTTAATTTATATGCATTTCCCCCAAGTTTTAATAATACAGATGATTATTATTACCCTTATTCTTTACAACCTTTATACCCATTTAGCCCTCCACTTATACTTAATTTTACAATCTTCAATCCACTTTCACCAAACGGAATATTTTATGTTGCAAATATAACAAACTCTGAAAGATTACAAGTTAATACAGAGACTAGTAATTTTATATCATATACAGGGACATTAGGAGTTTTTATATCAACTAATAAAGGTAAATTTACTGAAGCTTTTAATATAATTCTGATATCTGATGAGTTTAATCTGACAATCCCAATTGTTATAAGAGTTGATGCGATTCCTTCAAAAGAATCTCGAATACTCTGGGATCTTGGACATAATCTTAAATACCCTGAAGCAGGTCCTGTAATTCGTGATGACCTTGATGCTGTTTATCTTTTTGACTTCCAAGGGGATCATCCTTTTACTAATTTACTAGGAGCTTATAAAGAGCTTATTAAATCAGGATTTGCTGTAGATTTCTTATATGGGGACTTCTCTTGTGCTGATGGGGATTTATATTCAATCTATTTAATTATCGACCCTGAGAAAAACTTTTCAGAGTATGAGATCAGTAAAATTCGTTATGATATGGAAATCAATAAAGTTTCATTAATATTATTTGGTGATTGGAGTGATAGTAAAACATTAGAAGATCAATTAAGTTATTCAGACTTTCAAACAGGTATTCCTGGTTGTAATGTCAATACTATTAACGACCTTATCAGTCCTTATTTTATTGAAATGAGTCTATCTAAAAGCTTTTCAGACACTGGGAGGATTAGTTCTCAGAAATTCTCAGTAAGGAATATATAGTATCAACAAGGTACAGAAATCACTCGCTTTCCTGCTGGAGGATATCTTATAACTCAAGTCTTTTATGATAGTAAACTAAGCAAATTTCGAGATGTCGCGGTTATTGGCTTTGTCAAATTTGAAGGGTTCAGCATTGGTCTTGTTGGCGATTCTAGTTGTCTTGATAGCACATCAGCCCGTTATGACTGTTTATGGCTTCTAAGATCTTTAGCCATATCAGCAAGTTCTGAAGATATTGAAATTGAAGAACATTATCGTTTACCTTCAGATTATGATATTCATATAGAAGAACATCAAGAAATAGTTTATATTGATAAAATATTAGATCAGCAAAGGACATTAAATATTCAATGTCCAGCTAAAAGCCATGATAGCAATGTTTTAAGTTTTGAACCTAGTCAACATATTCTGAGCTTTAAAAAACTTAGGATATGGGCGCCTTTAAGAGAGATTGAGCCTGTTGATATTGTTGGTGTTGTACAAGTTGCCACAATTATGATATTTGTTTTACTTTTAGCAATACTTCTATGCACGAGTTATAAAGTTAGAGGAGCAAGAAGGATATTACCTTTAGTTTAATTAATGTGTCAATATGTGATTAATAGTCAGCATATTCACTTTTAGTTAAGATCATATACACAAAATCTATAGTTTACATATACAATTCTAGCTTTTAGCATATATTATTATATGGAAATAGCCATAAACCCACGTCTAGGCACTTTCATGCAGACCGGCCTGCCAAAAACAATTGAAGAGTTTTCACAGTTCAGGACCATCGCAGCTGTAGCTCTACGAAGAGATAAACGCCAAAAGCACATAATGCATAAACGCATGAACAAAAGACTCAGTAGCACCCCAACAATAAAAATATCCTTAGAAGAAGCTATAAACCAATTATCTCTAAGCAACTTACAATCAATAAAAAACTTCAGAAAACTTCTATGTCAAGAAAAATTCGACTTTTTACGTCTAGTTCAATTGAAGCCAGATATTGTATCATATTTGGCAAAAGGACTAGAATCTAAGAAAACTGAATTAGCTTTTGAAGTTTCATGGTGCTTTGCTAATTTAGCATGTGGGATTCCAATGCTTGTAAACGATGTTGCAGGATATACACATGTTTTTCATGATATTGTTGTCAGTGGGGAAAATAAGTTTTTATGTGAACAAGCTTGTTGGGTACTTGGGAATTTAGCTGCAGATAGTATAGCGAAACGAGATGGGCTAAGATTAAAGTTTGATTTGTTAAAAGCTATGTGTAATTTGATGATGCTCAAAAACAGTTCTCTTAGCGCGGTTTCCTGTTGGGCCATTTGCAATATAATAAGATCTCAACAACCAGACTGTAGAGTTATTATTGAGTCTAATGGACTTGGGACACTTATCGAACTATGTCAAAAAACTTTTTCATGTCAAGTTACTGAAAGCCTTTGGTTGTTATCTTTTATCACATGCACTTATAACCCAAATGTCTTTATTCAAATCTACAAACCAGAACTTCTAAATACATTAGTCACATATCTTAACCATTATGATAGCAAATCTATACTACCAGTCATCAGAATTATAGGCAATGGGTTTCTTTATAATCAAAACTTCGACTCAATTTTTTCATCTTCACACTTTTCCCAATATACTCTAAAACTCCTAAATAACAACTGTTCGCAAATTAAAAAAGAAACTTTATGGATGCTGAGTAATCTTTTTACATTAGAATACACAAGAAGTTTTATTAACAATATAGGCACAGATTTTTTTAAAACTTTAAATGCTTTGGTTACTGATGATAATCAAGAAATTCGCACTGAAGCTGGAATTGCTTTGTATAATTTAGCTGAGATTTTTTCTTCAACTTACCTTTTAACGATACTTTCATATGATGGACCTGGGATAATAAATGCTTTTACTTTTAATATTAGCAATGTCCCTACTTGGGTGAATTATGGTCTTTATGTTAATTTTGATGTTGATCTTTTGAAATGCTCACTTGGGTTTGTTATTCTTTGTATGGGATTTAATGAATTAGATAAAGAAACTGAGGATGTGATTTTTGGTGAGGAGTTGAAGAGAACTATTGAAGATTGTCAGTACACAATGTCAAAAGCGATGTGCCAAGGAAATTCTGAGTCGTATATAATGGAGCAATGCAATTTTCTTTTAAAGATAATGAAAAGTGATTTCGAGTTTTCTTAAGTAATTAAGATTATTCTTTGGTGTTAGGTTTAATTATGATTAGAAATGATGTATTGAGATAATGCTTTTAGGATATTGTGATTAGGATTGAAGGATATGATAAAATTAAGGGAAATTATAGTTGGGGACTTGAGGATTAATTTTAATGCTGGGAATAAGAATGAAAAATCTTTTTTTAGACTAATTTAGACCAAAAAAACAAAATATATTAAGATTTAAATAATAAAGTATTTTAGAAAATATGCTTAAAAAGCTTTAAGATACAAGTAATATAAAAAGGTAATAAATATTAGGAAACTAATATAAGATAGTATATGTTATTAAACTCATCATACAAATATCATATTTTGTATTAATTAAAAGATTTCTAAGTCTAAATTATTCTGAAACCATGACAACTTTTAATTAAACTAATCCAAAGCTCAACACGCCTAACCAAACTAATTAAAATATTAAGCATTCTTCTTCCCTTCTTTATCCATTTCATAAGCTGAGATTGCTTTATTAGCCTCTTTAACCGCATAATTCCCTATCTCCCCAGGTAGAATCAAAGTAATTGCCCTAAGAACATCTTCAGCTCTTAAAGATTTATTCCCAATACTCATCATCAAATTGCTTGACTCAGTACAAAGCCTAGTAAAAAAGTCTTCAATAAACGAGTCCATAATCTTAACAGTACTTTTTGATATTTTAAGACCAGGATGAACTTGTTTTTTCACTTTACTTATATAACTAGAAAATGTTGTAGCCTTTTCTGTCTTTGGTTTTTTTATTCCTGCTTCTTCAACTTTATAAGCATCTTCATCTTCTTCTTCTTCTTCAGATTCAACTGGACTTGGCTCTTTAACAGGTTTTTTTTTACCTTTTTCTCCTTGTTTAACCTTCATTTTTATGGCGGACAAATTTAAAGTTCAAATTTTGGCAGAGATATTAGTTTAGAAATGTAGGGGGCTTTTATATGATTGAGTTTTTATAGTATAAAGAACTTTGATAGTAATAAAAGAATGAGAAGATACTAGATGATGGGCTTGGTAGAAAATATGTTTTTGAGTGAAATAAGTTATGTAGTTTGATTGGAATTTAAGTTTTAGGGGCGTATGGAGAAAAGAAGTTGTTTTTAGTGAAGAATATTTTTAGCTGGAATTTAATGAGATTATGCTACTTAAGGCTATGCAAAAAAAAAAATTGTATCATAGGGTAACCTTAGGATTAAATAAAATCAAAGGGCATATTCCCTACCTATTTCTACCATTTTACCTTACCAATATGATAATAAAAGTATCACTTTTTACGTCAATAAGCCATGAATAATCATCAAATTTTAACTGTGCAATAATAATAAACTCATTGTTTAAAATATTCTTTAAATTTCCCAAAAAATAGATGAATAATTTCTAATTTCCAATCATATTAACCAAAGAAATTTTTATAATTTTTCTTGAAATCCTTTACTTTATAAACCCATCTAAAAATCTCTAGTTTTAACTTGCTCTTTTAGTTTTTACTATATATTGTTTTATTAGTTTTTATATTGAAAACTCATGAAGTTTTGTAACTTAATTTATCATGAAATAGACTTGCTAATATTTTTAGCACAAGTAAATATCTTATTAGTTTTTCATTGAATTTATTATCATATCTAACTACCTACTAAAAAAGCCATATTGAATTTTACAATGCCTAAGATAATTTTTATTCTAATATCTTTAGAAGCCTAGAACAATCTCACACCTTTAGCACAAACTCTTTTCAAATTACATTCTCATCACAATTCTTTAATTTTTTCTTAATAAATCTAAATCTTTAACACTATCTTTATTCTTAAATAACTACTCATCACAAACTAAACCTGAAAATCCATGCAAAATCTCTCATAAAATTCTCTCAACTAAATTAAAATGCTCAGTCTATCATATATCACATTATCAAATCACATTACCCAAACCATTTTCCATCTACTAAAATCTACTCTAAAGCTATTTCGTTTTTATAATCCCTAACATAGCCTAATATCCCCCCTTACCTGCTATTAATCATTAAGCTTGCAATTTCCTTTCTTATTCAAAATTTCCTCCAATCTTTCAAACATTCTTTTTAGCTTCCTCTCATCCCTTTAAATTTAACTTTCTCAATCCTTCCACTTTAAGCATTAACATAGCCTCAAATCCAACAAAAAACCATTTAATCAAAACAACTTTGTCAAATGCATCTAAATTTCAATCAAAATTACAACAACAAAGCCATTTCTTTGAAGCATTCGAAATATTCATAATAATTATTCTAGAATAATTTCATGAAGTACTTAAAGCTACCAAACAGAGCGACTATAAGCATCCTAATGAAGCTTCTAACAAGTGAAGAAAAGCATATAGAAAGATATGCTTCATATATAAAAATCACCCCAATAAAGTTTATCAAAGGTTTTCTACCTTACAGACTCTCTTTAAAGCATCTGTTGAAATTTTTAGAAATAAACGGCTTCGAGACTATTGTGATGAAAAAAAGCCTAATAATCACAGCACCAAGGAATTCTTTGGCTTCAGCGTTGCATAGAATATTAGATGAGATTGAGATGAAGCAAGAACAGATCAAAAAATCAATACAAAAGGCTACAGAAAATTTAAAACTAGCTTTAGCGAGTAACAAAATATTAAAGTCCATGCTTGAGATTTCGGTAGAAAATGAAAAACGCTTGACGAATCTTTTGCCTTAAGATATATATCTTTACAATTTTTATGTTTAAGAGATTTTTAATTGTAGGTATAATGGAAGGATACTTGATTTGAAGTTTGGGAGAAGAATGCTTTGTGTTTTTTTTTGGGTTAGATTTAGCATTTTTATATCAGAAATTAGATTTTTGGAATATTTAAGGGTAAGAGTTGTAGAAAGGAGAGGAGAGATTGATTTATGAAGGAAAGGAAGGTTTTTATAAAGGTATGATTATAAAAATATTGCTTTTCTAATAATGTTTGATAGTTTTATAGTATTTATGTTCCATTTTATTATGAAACACGTGTTTATTTGTTAAAGTCCAGAGTGATAGTTGGAGAAAGTTCTAGAACTATGACGATTTTTATGATGGGTCATGAAATTTTAGTTTTGTCTTATAAAAATTTATAATTTACCAGAGATATTGTCTAATCTTTTTTAAATGCTGCACCTTTTGGTGTAAATGATTATTTTTTTGCCTTTTGGGGTAAGAAAATATAAATAGCAAAAGTATTCACTGTTTTATTTAATATTTAGTAGTAGTCATTATGAATGAATAATATAGTATTTCAGTATTTTTTTAAGGTAAAAAGTATTCATTATTATTTTTAAGACTATTTAAAGATAGTATGACAATTTTAGTTACGATTATTGCATCTTCAGTTATAATAATAAGCTTACTTGATAATTTTTAGTAGTTGAATTATGAGTCAAATATTCAATAAGTATTTTTCAATTCTAAATCATGAGACATTATCGGTGATAGTTTAGACTCCCTTAAATTTAATGATATCGAAATTTATAATAAGTAATTTTGTAGCTGCAAAAATTCCAAATTCCTAACATCTTGTTTATTATCATGAACCACAGATAAAAGTTTTATTATAAAAAAAACAGAAATTTAGCTTATTTTAAAAGTTTCGATTCCAGTATTTAACCTTAAAGTTTTCAAAGATAATTCATTCGATAATAATACAATTTTTTCATAAAAAAGCCCACGATCAGCAAAAAATTCGCACAATCCTCCAAAGCCTTTCCCTAAAAATCATTATAGCTTATAATACATTATTATTATGTGTTTTAAAATATAATTAAAGTCCTTGGTAATAAAGTTATCATACTCGAATGAGAATCTTCATTAATTGCATTCCCCGAAAGTATAAGTTTCTCAAGAGGTAGCATCCCAAGCATAGAAACAATATTCAAACAAGCATCTTCAGTTATCATGTTATACCCAAGTCCAAGCATCTTCAAGTTTTTCAGCTCTTTAACACATGTAACAATTTTTAACGCTCCCTTATTTTCCATCTGATTTTCATCTAATCCTAATCTTTCTAAATCTTTCAATCCTCCAAGAGCATCAGCAATACACGCTGCTCCTATCATCCCAATATCATTAATATGCAACCAAAGCTCTCGTAGTTTTTTGAGTTTTTCTAATGCTCCCGCTAAATGCATCGACCCATCAGGTCCTAGGGAGTTATCTTCTAATGAAAGAACTTCTAAGGATTCTAAAGATCCAAGGTCATAAGCAATAGTTTTTATTCCTTCGCTTCCAAGACTAGATTTCCATAATTTTAGAATTTTTATATTGTGGAAATAAGGGATGAGTTGTAATAAGAACTCAGCACGAGCTTTTTGAAAGTTCACAAAATTCAGGTTTATTATATCAGAATCATATTTACCTGTTTTACATATCTGTTTGAATATCGGTTTGATTTTCTGATGCATAAATCCCTTATTGGTTTTATAGTATAGCTGGAAGTCTGCAAAAGCTCTTTCTTTTTCTTCCTTAGCTTTTACAATCATGACAGGCTTTTTTGATTCCATCTTCATGCAACAACCTGCACCCATTAAATATTAGGTTAATAAAAATCCTACATATGGCTTAGTCTTATTTAAATATGAAAAACTTTGATTTGGGTTTTGAAATATGAGTTTTAGGGTACGATGAAGTTTAAAAAAAATGATGTGTTAAGATTTGGGATTATTCGGATTATGAAAAGAAGTATATGAAAAGTGTAAGAATTATTATTGAGGAATTGTTTGTAATTAAGATGAATTTACTTAGAAAATAGTGATTTTTGTATAGGGAAAATTTAGTTTTGATGGAAATCTGAGTGTTAAAGTAGAATCATGTTTTTTTTTTTTTGATTTTAGTATAGGAAAAGTTAAATATGCATTCTTTTTTTTGGATAGGATTAGAAAAATAGCATAATGAAGCTGTGGATATTGAGGTTAGAAATATGTATTTCATATTTTTGAACTAACTTAAGATAGTTCTTATGAATTATAGTTGATTATCATAGAGTAAAGATAATTAAACTATTTGTTTTAATGATAGAGATGATGAGTAAATAACCCATGTAATTTTTTAAAAATGAAATTTTATAAGAGTTCATTCTGATGATTATAAGATAACATCCTGAATAGTAAATGCATATGAAAAAAATCTTAAAATAGTCCTATACATAAAAACAAAAATTATATACTAAGCATTAAGAAAACCAAAATGTCTTTATTTAAACCTATTAGCATTGATTTACCTTATAATCTAATAATAATTTCGATTTCATTTACAAAAATACCCAATCTTTCAAAACTTGTCAAAAATAAATTACTAAACTAATCATCCTATAATATACTCCTCTTAATTTTCCAAACCTTAAAACCTCTTTCTTATAAATATATACCTTAGTCTATCACAAACTTATATTCCAAATATTTTTTCCTAATTAAAATCATAACTCTCTAAACAATTCATAATAAAATCCTATCTTAATTCCTAAAATTAAAAAAATCTATCATTATCATCTAAAAGGACAAATAAATTAAATTATGATTTTAGTTACTATTCACCTCATCTACAGAAGATAAAGAATGAAGAGTTTCTAACGATATTTTAGACGCTTCTCCTTTTAATATCTTAAAATTCCTCAACACATTTTTAATTTTTTCTCTAACTTTCCCTGTGAACCCATATATAAAACAATTTAAAAGCCCATGTCCAGACCTTAGTATCCCAATAGCAATAGTAAAACTATATTCATAATATTCCTGATTAATACTTGTCAATTCAATAATCTGTTTTATTACATAAGGAAAATAGCATATAATAAGTATAAGTGGATAAAGGGTAAGTTTTTTACATAACTGTTTATTGATAGCTTTTTGTTCATAATTCACTATCATTGATTTTAAAGCTTTCTTTATTTTCATATAAAAGTAAAAGTTAACTGCAATAGAAAGAACCAAAGGGACAAAGAAAAGAAAAGTTCTTAAAAATATGCCATCTAAGTTTTTTTTTGATAATTTTATCCAACACCAACCTGCTGTTGTTCCATAGTAATTTAATAGCCATGGAATTAATGTAAAACCAATACTGAGTATGAATGTTCCTATTATAGATTTGTTTATAAAGCCATGAATTGAAGTATTTGTTCCAACTATTACACGTTTTAAACTCCATGCTATTATTGTTGTCCAAAGAATGCCAGAGATTGAGGAAAAATTCAAAAGTGCTGCTTGAACTTGACATTCCAGGTCCCCATTACTTGAATTATATGTAGGGATCATAAAGCAAATGCAATTCAAAATATCTATGATCCCTAAAACAAGGATCAGTTTGAAACCAGAACTTCGAAGGTCTTTAAAACTCACAAACATTAAGAGAATGAAACAGCACCCAGATAAGCTGACCCCTGAAACCACTGAATTCAATGTATAAATCATTTTTCTCTGATCATCAGTCACGGACATTTATTACCACTTAATAATAAACAACCTTATTTTTAAGAACATGCATATATTCTATGTAAAAAGAAAGAACAGCTATCGAAATATAAGTTTTGCTGTAAGATTACTAAAGCTTTGTATATAAGTTTCGAGTTACAAATTTAATAACAGTTTATATAATAATTTAATTATTTAGATATAGATTTACATTAAGAATATAAAAGTATTCTAATCTTATTATTAAATTTTAATTCCATAGTATCATATACTTAATATACTCTTCATAAATATGAATTAACATCATATAAATCATATTACCTATAAAAAATTCTCATCTTATCATCCTTACCTCTTCAAAACCTATCACCTATCTTTTATCCCATAATAAACCATAATCTAAAATAAAATAATATCAATACTATTCTCTTCTTTTACAATCTAATAATGGAGTTAATAGCACAAAGCTTTTGTAAAGGAAATCAAGGCTTATTAGAATATCTAAACTCCCTAGAAGAATACAATAAATTTACTGTAGGACTCATAATCGGTATGAAAGCCACAAAATCGAATTCTGAGCTTACATTTTTGAATGTCTTATGGAAAATGATCATCAACATAAACGATAACAAAGACTTATTATCTATAAAATACCTTTATGAGTTGAAAAACACAATTCATTCAGTAAACAAAAAGAACCCAATTTATTTACTAAACTACCTACTTGAAAGTTTAGACAAAATAGGTAAAATCATAACTTTTACTAATGATTCATCAACAGAAATCAAAAACATCATAAAAACTGAAGCTGGTAAATGTTATACATCAACAGTAAAACTTTATTCAAATAAATGTGAAGTTATAAAAGTCCTTAGATTTAGTTTAGTTTATCCTGAGGTTTTCCCTAACACATTTAAAAATTTATTAAACTTATCAGAAATTGATGAGCTTATAAATATTGTTGATGATGAAGATATAACAAAAGCATGTGAAACATTAAGAGTTTTATGTGATAGATTAGATTCTGAGAAAAATAATCTTCTTCATAAGTTTACTCTTAATGCTATAGTATTTCTATTGGAAACTAAAGCTGAAGTATTACATGCTAAAGCAATTTTTTATTATTTGAGAGAAAAACCTGAGTATATTGATCAGGAATTTAAAGAAAAAGTTGCTAATGCTTATTATGAATGCTGTGAAAGGCTTAATTTTAAATCAGATGAAGAACTTGTTAGGATTATTGAAGGGAATATGAATTGGGGAAATATGGAAGTTGGGAGAAATGATGGAGGAAAAATTATTGAGAAAGGTGGCGAAGGGGCTAAAGGGAAAAAAAAAGAAGGTGAAATGCTTGGGCAGAAAGAGAAAAAGTGTGGGAATGAAGAGAAAAAATATAATGATAAGAAAAACATCAAAAATAAAGATAGAAATCTAGGAAAAGAAGGGGAAAAGTATGAGAATACCGAAATTAAGTTTACAAAAGAAGAGAAAAAGCATGAAAATACCGAAATTAAGTTTACAAATGAAGAGAAAAAGCTTGAAAATCATGAAAAAGAAGAAAAAAAGCAGTTAGAAGGTAACAAAAACAAACAAAATTACGACAAAAGTAATAAGAACCCTAACCCTCAGTCCTATCAAAAAGTTTTAATCCCAGAATCTAAGCCTGAAACTCGGAACACTTCTTCAAAAATGCCTATCGAAGAGAAAAAAATCCCTGTGGATACCCAAATCACAAATCTTTTAGAAGAAGCACAGTATCTATTCGATCACGGCCAGAGAATAGAAATCGGAGAGTTTTACGAGAGTTTCCAATCAATAAACTATGAAAATCAACCAAGCAAACTCTTCGAAAAAATCGACGTGGCAATGTCAGCAGGCAAGCCAAACGAAAGAAAATGTATTTTCTGGAAAACCATGCTTAAAATCTTTGATAAACTTCCTCAATTAGACCAATATCATATAGCTGCATTACGTGATAAAATCAAATCAGTCAAAGGCAACGTACGTAAAAACAAAGAAAAAGTCAGCCACCAGAAAGAAGCAAAAAAGCAATTCAAAGAAGAACTAAAAAAACAAGACAAATTCATTGAGAATTTCAAAGGAGGTGACCGAGAACAAAAGCGTGCATTAAAAACCAATCCAGAAGTTTTCCAAGAAATATCATCTTTATCCCAAGCATTATGTCATCTATCCCAAGATGCTTTATCAATAATAAGAAACAACTCTTTAGATGCAGGGATTTT
This sequence comes from Stentor coeruleus, assembly GCA_001970955.1. NCBI lineage: Eukaryota > Ciliophora > Heterotrichea > Heterotrichida > Stentoridae > Stentor > Stentor coeruleus. The sequence goes on along the minus strand of MPUH01000133.1, from coordinate 56,082 downwards.
AACGTTAATCCAACAAGATATGCAAAAAATCAAATCAACCCTTTCAATAATTTCCAACACATGCACAACAAAAGTTATAGGAAGTGCAAGTATGGGAACCTGCTTAAAAAATACCCCAATCGATATATTAATAACAGAAAAATCAGGCCAGTATGAAAATCTGATTGAAAAAGCATTTCCGTCAGCTAAAAAAAGCCAATTAGGATTTTTTTCACACAAAATGGACTCAGATTATACTTTTCATATATATACTAACATAAAATTTGCATCTGAAGTTTCAGCGCTTATAAAAAAGTACTGTTTGGTCGATACAAGAATAAACGAGTTGATAATGTTTATAAAATTTTGGGCTAAAGAAAATGGGCTTATGTGTATTTCTGGTTTTCAATGGTCTTTGTTAACAATTTCTTATTTACAAAATACTGAACCTCCTGTTATTACAAGTCTTCAAGCTAAAGAGCATAAGCAAAAAATAGTTAATGGCGCTGATGTTTGGTTTGATACTGATTTTAATATGCCAAGTGCTAATTGTTGTACATTAGGACAATTAATTTATATGATGTTTTTACATTTTGCTGTTAATTGTGAAAATGTTTCTGATATTTGCACAGGGAAAACTAGAAAGCATTTAACGTGTAAATTTGTTACTTTACACCCTTTTACTGGGGAAGAAATTGGTAATGAGTTAGGATTACATGAACAGGATGAAGTGGAAAAATGCTTTAAGGCTGCGATGGAAGTATTGGTCAATGGGCAAGGAATTTATACTTTGATGAAGTTAAAAAGTAGATAATTATTATGCTGATAGGCTGAAAATTTTCAGTTTTATAATCTGATTTCAAGTAAGAGTTTTATGAAGTTTTTGGGTGTGAAATTTTGTGTATTGATTCAAAATAGGTATAGGTTTTGATGTAAGAATAAGGGAATACTATTTTCTTATGATAAAAAATAAGCATATTCATATAATTTCCATATTATAAGCTAATCTACTAATAATATTTTTTTTATTTATAATAACACCCAAAATATAATCTTAGCTAATCATTATAACTTAGATTTTTCATCAATATAACTACATAAAATGGCCTTAGCACAAGATTTAATCTGCCAAGAAATTCTTTCAAAAGACAATTACTACAAAATCCTCAACCTTCAGCCCAACTGCACATTTGAACAAATAAAAAAATCCTACAAAGTCATCGCACTTAAAGTCCACCCAGATAAAAATAAATCCCCACAGGCTCAAGAAGCTTTTCAAAAACTTAGCAAAGCATTTGTCTGCCTAAACTCTGAAGATCTAAGGAACATTTATGATCAAGCTGGTAGTGAACCAGTACCAGACTCAACTTTCCATCAAAAATTCGATGAAAATTTCGCTGAAAAAGTCTTCGCTGATGTTTTTAAAGATTCACAAACAGTACTAACAAGTTCTCAACAGCCAATATACAAAAGTTATTTGACAAAATTTATGCTATTACAATTTATCCCTGTGTTTATAATATTGTTTATATGTATGTATCAGAGTAGTATTGAAAATAGTAAAGATTTTGCTTTTAGTATGAGTCCATATTTTAATGTTAGGAAGATTACTCAAGAAGGAAAAGTTGTTTATTATGTGAATTCTGATTTTAATAGAGAATTAAATGATGAAAAGCTTGAGAAGTTAGAAGTTGTTGTGGAAAAAATGCATGAGAAGTATTTGGAGTATAAAAGTCAAAGAGAGAAAAATAGGAAAACAATAAAACCTGTTGACCAGGAGCAAGTTGAGGAAGTTAGGGATGAGGGTGTTGAGAAGTCAAATGAATTATAATAGATTATAAGGTTTTGGGAAAAATTTTAGGCTTATAAATTGTCTTTTTTTACTGCATTTTTATAGTGAAATTTGTATTAATAAATTTTTTTTTTAGGCTTAGTTTCTTTTAATGTCTTACTTATAATCTTAATATAAATAAAATCTTTTAAGTATGCATATATAATATATATTTCTTAGCCCTTGAACATTTTATAAGAACTTTAACAATCATCCACAACAAAAAAATCCTAAAATGATAATTTATATATAAAACTAATAAAAAAACTCAATAAAACCTTACAAAATCCTTTACCCAAACGTTCTATAAATAATCATATAAGAAAATACTTTATCTTCAATAATTATCTACTAATGAGCTGAGGCATTAACAATCTTTTGCTTAACCCTATCTTTCCTTTCTTGACTAGTAAGTTTCTTAGGTCTCGCATACTGGCCTTTGAATGTCTTAATATTCACTCCAACTCTAGTCTTCACTGGTGCATGAGCTCTAGGTTTCTTCTTATGGCTTGGGTCTTTCCTAATAGCTTCAAAAATTCCCTTATACAAATTCTCAATTTTCCCAATCGCTCCACTTTTAACCCATTCCCCAAACTGTTTCTTAAGTTTTTCAGGGTTTTCAGTCTGTAATTTTTTCAAATAAGACTCAATATGTAAGCCGAAAATCCTCTTTCTATGAACTTCAGCATCATATTTCCATCTACCATCTTTTTTCGTGCTCCCAGGGAACCTCTTGACCGAATGAGGAATATGCATTCCTCCATCAGTGGCACCCTTTAAAGCTCCGAAAATCCTGTTTCCAGTAGTAGTTCTTGCTAACCCAACATCTAAAAATGCTTTAAACGGTCTTTGGTTAATAGTTTCATTATTACTTTGCCTTTGTTCCATATCTTTATACACATCAAATGCTTGTCCAGTCACTTTAGCAACTCCTTGATAGACTGTGTCTAATTTAAGCTTTGCTAATAATCTTCTGGCTAATAGTAAACCTGTAGCATAAGCAGCTGAATAGTTTGTAAAACCAGCTTTAAGCCCATAGTTCATAAGTTCTTTACTTTCAGCATGACAGACTACTTGATCACCGAGTACTGATGGGGAGATAACCTGGACGATTATGTTACGATTGGTTGGTCTAACTACGAATCGGTATTTTGGTGTGTTGTACTTGTTTTTCTGTTGGAATGTCAAGAATTTGCGAGCCCGATAATCGGTCTTGCCTTCTCTCCGCCTGCGGAACTTCACTTGGAAGCGTTTGTAGTAGGCGTTGTTCTTGACGACCTTGACAAAAACCATTGTTAACCACTCAAAATGGATGGGTTAATATGGATATGTTGGATTAGGGTAGTAAGAGTGAAAATTTTGTATGGATTATTAGACTTTTTAAAGAACCTTTTAGGAGATGGGGTTGGAAGAATTTTTGGGATGGGTTGTGAGTATGAAAGAGGAAAAGGATTAGATTTTTATTGGGATATAAGTAAGGAAAAATGTGATTTTGTGTCGATAAGGATAAATTGAGATTTTTTGAATGATGGGATAGGATTTTTCATTGATTTAAAAAAGAATGTTTTTGAGTTTTGATGGAGAAATTTGTAGTTTTGATGCTGGAATGATAATAATTAGGAAAAAGAGTTAGGTTTTTATATAAATATGAGCTTTAGAGGATTTTGCTAATTCACTTCAATATAAAAAAATTGTATAGGCTATGTATAGACAATTTTGCAGGTGTGCTAATAAAATAACTCTGTATACAATATAGGAAACAATTACTTGTATATTAGTAATGGATCCCTTGTTGATAAGAAGAAAGGTCTGCTCAAAAGAGTTTATAAATATTTTCAAAGTATTCACTAGCAACCACACTTACATTAAAGCTAAAACTAGATAATCTAAAATCCTTGTGTAAAAATTTCTAGTTTGATTTTGGAAAGTAAAAATGAAGATTATTATATCATGTTGCAAATAAAATTTATCATAAAAGAAAAACATTATATAATTAGACTTAAAAAAAAAAACTATATAAATAACTCGATTAACATATTAACGTATATAAGAGAAGTAGATAAAAGATAGAAAAACAAACACAGCAGTCATAACAAGAAGGGGAATATTGTTTTTCATTTTCGACACTTTTTCTTCCGAGTAATTCAGCCTTTTAGCTACACTTTCAATATCTTCTCTTTGTCCTAAATCCCTTTCTCTCATTAAAGACGTAAATTGATAATTCGAAGGATATCCTGTGCTTAAAGCTCCTAAAGTCCTATTACTCCCAAATCTATCTTTTATTGGACTTTCTCTTATCGGTGATACCCTTTTTGGACTTACTGTTCTTATTGGACTTACTCTTTTAGGACTTGTGCTTATTGGTGAATCTCTATAATAATTATTTCTAATACGATTGTGATTGATAGGGCTTAAATTAACCCTTTTATTTGGTCCTTCATTTATTCCTATAAGTTCATTTTTTTCTTCACATTTTTTCCCATAGTTATAATCGAGTTTCTGTAATTGTGCATCAAGGTTCATCGCATCTTTCCTTTTGATTAAAACCCCATGGCTCAATTCTTTTATATCTTGATCCAAATTATTCTCTTCTTCTAAAAGACTTTTAAATTCTTCAGCCATAGATTCAGTTAATGAACATAAACTTTTATATTCAATTCTTAGATTTTCTATATTTTTCCTTTTATCTATAGAGTTACTTGCGGTACAACGTGTATAAGTGATTTTTTCTTCTAAAAGCTTAATTTCAGTCTCGATTTTTTTACTGTTTAAAGATGTGGCGTTTAGTAATCCTTCAAGATAATCGTTTTCTTTTTCTACATCTTTAAGCACATGTCGCTGGTTTTCTATACAAGAGTCTATAACAGAAAAAGCTCTTAAGCATGCTTTGACTGATTCTTCTCTTTGGTCATAAGCAACTATTAATGATTTTTTGAATGATTTTGCTGAGGAGTTGGTGTTTTCACTGTTAAGGTTGTGGATTTTTACATAATTGGTAAAAGGGAAACTATAATATTTTTCTATGTTTTTTACAATGTTTAAATAGAAAAGTTTATGTTTTGATAAAATAGATGAGAGGTGGTTTAAGGCTTGATGATGTTTTGATAGTTTTGATACTTGATTAGAGATTTTGTTATTAGTTAAATAAAAACGTAAAACATGTTGGGCTGATTGAGTCATTTGTAAAGAGAAAGTTTTTGTGAGGATTTTTTTCCCCATACGTACTCTTAGAAGTTTAGCATTTCGGTTTACTAATTGCATGAACTTGTGATAGTACCAATAGTTTTTAGAATATTTTACAAGACTTGTGATCTTGTTTCTAGCGGACTGAGTGTAAAGATATTCTAGTTTTCCTGTAAAATGAGCTAAAAACTTTCCTTCGCTAGCAAGTATTCTTAAAGGTATACGCATTTTATTGAAAAGACTTTTACTAAGAATACGGATGAATTTGTTCCTAATCACACTTTTTTTGATTTTGAAAAAACATTTCTTGATTTTGCTTTTTATATGTATGCTGTAAAAAACTTTACTAAGAGCTTTTGCAATTTTAACATAGTGATTCGTGATAATTTTAACCTTAATCGACAAGCAATCCATATGATTTTTCTTAACCCTATCTACTATTTTTTCAAGTGTCCTTTCAAAAACCTTAGTCATTTTATAATATCTAGCCACTTGTATAGTTTTTTTTAGTATAATCATGAAACTAACTCTCCAACTATACTTAACACTTATAATATATTTTTTTATAATCAAAAGCACTTGTTTTGCCAAAAGCTTTGACTTAGATTTAGTAATCCTATTAATCATCCCTGCTAATATAGTTCTAACTGATTTTCTAGTCTGAAACTCTGTGAAATAATGTGCCAGAGTTTTTTGAGTTGCATAGTCCAGGGCAATTATCATTTTATTTATGGAACTTTGGCTTATACCAGAAGATAAGTAATAATCTTTATGGATATATGGGATTTCATATGGACTCTTTTCTTGGATTTTTCTAACAAAGTTTTCATATATTTTGATATAATCTTTAAAGCTTTTAAACTCTTCAGCAAATTGACTTATACTTAAAAGGAAATCATTTAGCTTCTCATTAGATCCTTCTATAAGAAGCTTGTCAAGTTTTTGCTTTGTTTCTTTATAGATTTGAGGTTTACTTATGGGTCGATTAAGTAAAAACTTCATATAAGCTAACTCTTCAATTGCGTTGCCTTGCATATTTTTATAACAGATTTTTTGGATTTGAATAAAATATGAATTGGCAACCTTACGTTTTTGTATTGGGGCTATTTGTGATGTTTTTAGAAGATTTTTAAAGAGAATTACTAAGGGAAATAGGATTTTTATTGAGTTGAGGAANAAGATTTTTAAAGAGAATTACTAAGGGAAATAGGATTTTTATTGAGTTGAGGAAAAATTGCAAAAGGCCATCCCTGTTGACTTTAGCAATAGAGTTTTAGGATAATAAAATTTTATGAGTTTTGTTTGGGAAATTGGAGTTTGAAGTTTTTTTTATATGATCAGGGTGTTGGGAATAAAGAATTTTGTTTGGTTAGTTGGATGTTTTGATTAGGATTAATAAAAAAGATGATGATTATTTTTTTTGATGTTTTTGGGATGGGTATAGGAGTTTGAAGGAATTATTTGGTGGATTTGTAAGGGAAAAAGTTCAGAAGATGTGAAAAATAGTAAGTTTTATTGGGATATTGAAGATTAAAGTTTTAGTTTTAGATGCAGAAATTTAAGGTAAGACTGTATGAGAAATAAATTATAGAAACTATATCAAAGTTTAGATAGTATAAATTTGTAATAATTCTTAGTTAAAGGGTATAATTTGTAGATACATTAATATGATTATATATAAATGCATCTCATTCAATTCTTATCAATATAAAATTCATTTAATATGTAACTTTAAATATCCTATTAAGTTATGGTATACACAAAATTAACCCTGAAATCGAAATTCTCATCAACCCTAACAAAATGAGCCAATATTTCTCCGGTCTTTGGAGGTAAAGTAACTGTAATTATATCACTCATAGTACTTATAAGTACACCTTTAGCCTTACTACAATCCAAAGTAGGTTTAATACTTTTATCTTCTAACTTATTAAAAACCCCATAAGTAAAAGCAGCAGCATCTGGTTCAACTAAAGATAACAATTCAACATCAGCCTGATCATTTTTTTTCCTTCCATATTTCTTCAAAAGCTCAAGTGTTGCAAGTTTATCTAAATTAGACTTAACAGCATCTCTAACTGTAAGTTTAAGTTTACTAGTAGAATGTAAACTTAACATAAACACTCTTGATTTTATTGAAAAAAAATCTTTATCATAACCAACAGCTAAAAGCCATTCCCATATTTTTTCATCTCCTCTTTTACTCAAAGCATCTTTAAAATAACTAACAAGACCTTCTTGAGTTAATCCAAATTGTGTACTACAAAAGTTTGCTTTAATATTATCAAAGTCTTTTTGAGTTATGTTTTCTGAAAAAGTTTCCATAAGGTTTTTAAATTCATGATATCCAAGTTCTCCTTTAAGCATAATATCATATTTTCTAAAAATATCTTTTATTGTAGAAAGAAATAATGGATGTAATTGTTTATCAAGAAGTAAACTTGGGTATTCAATAGCTGCATTTATTGGTCTTCTTAGTCTACAACCAGTGGTTCTTGGTAGGATTATATAACTTCCAGGTTGTAGTTCAACTTCAATTTCGATTTCCCTTTTGTTTTCATTGGATTTGTATGATAAAATTACTGGATTATCTCCTCGGTCACGCTTGAAAATCACAAGGCCGATATCAAGATAGGTTCTTTTAGAGTCAGCCCCAAAAATACGTTCATCTTCTTGATGAACTCCAATATAGATTTTAGTTGTTTCAGGGATATCAAGACAATAATAGAATTTTGATATAACACAGCTACGTTCATCAATGTTTAGTCTGAGAAATTTACCATGGACTCGAGCTTCATAAAAAGTTTTCACACGGCAAATGTTGATTGAGTTGAAATAATTAAGGAAATCTCGCAGGCTCATCCAAAAAGTACCATCATCTTCCCCAAGCTCAGGATGAAAACTGTTGATGAGCTCTGAGGTCCATAATGGGCTTTTATTACTCCAGTCACCTTCCCATTCAAAATACCCCCAAGGATTCCTAATATTAAGCAAATACTCATTCCTTGTTTCTCTAAGCTGAAGTATTGTATAACTATACCCTGGCATAAGTCCTCCATGTCTAGGCCCTGAGTTTTCAAAGTGTTCCTCAGTGACACAAGCTGAAAGTAAAGCCCCATTTTCATCTAATTCTCTCAAATAACCCCAGAAACTGTTACTATCAATCATATCTCGAGCTTTTTTACTATCAAACAAAAGGTTTTCTGAAGGACATCCAGTAAGGTCTAAAAGTGCTTCATGAGCCCAACCATTCCTTAATAACATATACGAACCATGAAGTTTAGCATAAGCTTTTTCTAATAATAAAATCCAAATATCATTGTTAAAAGATCTACTGTATATAGGATTTCCTTGAGGTAAACATGGGAAATAGTCATCAACAGTAATAACAACCCATTCTCCTCCTTTGCAAAAACGTAAACGATAAACTCCATCTGGATTAACTTCTTCACTAAAAAATAACCTTTTGACTAGTTGAGGACGTTCTGATAATGTTGATAAAGCAGATAAAAACCAATAGTCTTCAAGATTCCCTGGGCGGATATCGTTTGGCTCAATTTCATCAGGGAATAAAGTAAATCCGTCATTAAATATATCAGTTGGTCGTCTCCAGTGGATTAATTCACTTTTTGATATGGAGTAGCCGGCGTAGATTGAGGAGTCTGATGGGGAAAAGTCAGGGTCGATAAAATTGTTGCCTTTTAGTTCAGAAGAGATTTGATCCAGACTTACTTTATTTATTGGCAGGTTTTTGAATATCTTAGATGACATTCTGAGTTTTTTCAAGATATCATCTGAGTCCTCAGCTATCAATTGCCGGGCAACATCTGCAGGAGGTGGGCAGATATTAAAGCGGAATTTTGAATTAATGAAAAATTTTCCTTCTGTGATAACTCGAGCTATAGGTTGTGTGCGTGTTGGCAGAATTTCAAGATTGATTGTCAGACTGTGTGAGTTTTCTATACGAATCCCTTCAGAACCTGAAAAGTCTATTTCAAAGTCAAGGGTGTTGTAGCGTTTGTTTTCAACTAAAAACTCTTGTAATTTATCGGAGAGGATTTGTCGGTGGACTAAAACACCAGGGTAAATTTCTTTACTTATAACTTGTGTTTCCATATTATTTTTATATAGTATTTTTCTGGTTTAGATATTGAAATTTAGATGAAGATTTGAGGAAAAAATTGGATTTATAGGATAAAAATGTGTTTTAATAGCTTAAATAGATAAAATATTATTATACACTTAAAATTTCTATAAATATAAAAGCTTAAATCATCAATGATCTTCTTTTTCCATAAAGATCAATTCTCATATTCAATTTTTGACCTTAAAAAACCAAACTATTATTTCACACAAAAATTTCTTCATCAAAAACTCTTATTCTCACATCTCAATCATAAAAAAGCTATCAAAAATCAAAAAAAAATATCCTAAAACCAAAACTAATAAGTAAATGCTTAACTTCTAAACTCAGCAACATAATCTTTAAGTGCATTTCTAACTTTCCCTTCACTATTTACTTCTTCAGCCCTATCAACATCCTTACTCAAAGAATATTCAGTGACAAATCTCAATGCTCCCTCCAAATACTCAATTTGATTCTTAATAATCTCTTTAACTTGACTTCTATAAATAACAGCAAACATTTTCCTCAATGGTAAATTTTCTTTAAGCATCTCAACATCTTCTTCATAAGTAGTTTGGAAACTATTAAGATAATTCAAAAGTAACTCTTGAGCTCTAGTCAAAATCCTCAACTCATTATCTAAAATCAAAGGTTTAAAAAATGCTTCAATAGGTTGTCCATTTTTCCACCATAATTTCCTTATGACTTTCAAGAAATTTACAGCTAAAACCTTTTCTTTAAGTTTAAAATGCACTAAAACCTCAGCTGAAAAGTCTTGAACTTCTAGTTTTGATGCTAAGTCTGGATTTTCTAATAAACTTTTTACTGATGTTTTAAGAATAGCGAAATTGAAATGGTTGGTTTTTAGACTAAACCCATATACAGAAAGCAATTGTCTATTAGAATTCCTCCCATAACTCATATAAACCTCTGATCCTTTTTCATAAGTTTCATTAGGCCCAGTTACTTGACGGATTTCTTTTGATGAACTTTCTGTTAGGTCCATTCCAGGTGGTCTATAAGCCCTTCTTTTTTTATAAGCTTTGAGTTCTTCGTTATCCAGTTCAGCACTTTTTTCTTTGATTTTATTAAAGGATCTTTCATCAGAAGCATCGTTAAGAAGGTAGTTTATTACAGCAAGGCCTTCATTTCCTAGTTCGATTGAAGGATTTTTTTGATAAATTCTCGCGTCGTGGTCTTCATCATCAACAATCCCTGAATACCTTTGTGTTGCATCAGCTGTTTCTCCAAGGCCTAAGTATATATAATAGGTTTCAACATTATCATGATTCAATAGCTCACCTACTGGGAAAAAAGTTGTATACGGGGCGAATTTACCAAAAGTTCTCGTGCCAATAAGCCTCACTGCCCAAGTAAACTCCTTATACTCCAACATCTCCCCAGTAAATTTATCCGGGTATTTTTCCAATGTGCTTTTCCATTCATTCCACAATTTCACATGACTTTCTAAGCTTTTTTCTGTATCATAAATCAAATCCTCATCTTGAAGCTCTTTAACATCTTCTGAAGCCCAATCTTGAATATTTGAAGGATCTCTTGGCTGATAAGCTAAAAAAGGAGCCCATTCAGATTTGGAACCTTTAGATTTTTCATATATAATAAAAGTCCCAATGACAACATCATCATATGAAGCTGCATCTTCACTAAAAAGATTAGGATGAGCATCGTATATACTTTTAAGCTCACTATTATAAGCAACTTTTGTTGTTAATAAACAGTCATTTGGGGCTGAGACTACAGTTTCATTTGGGCCGATTGTGTCGGTGGCAATTGTCCCGATGTAACCTGGAGGGAATCTTACTGGGTAGTAGATTTTAGGCCACTTAACACCTTTGGAAGCCGCCCAATCGTACATTGCTTGCACATCGTCAGGGATCGGCAGCATTTCAGCTCCTGGGAAAGGCTTGTACATTTTTATTGGATCCTGGATTATATTTTTTTTTATGAGAAGGGTGACTTTTAAAGATTTTTGTGGAGAAGGTTTATAAGGTGTTGGTTTAAGATTTGACAAGGAAATTTAGGATGGGATTGAAACTTAAACTTTTATAAAACATGATTTTTTATAAGAAATTACATCGAAAAAACCTTCACAGAATTTATTTAGGGTTTTCAAGCAAGTAAATAGTCTCCTCAACCAGCTCTTCCAAAGTCATATCAGCGATATCTAATTTTACCTGCATTTCTTCAAACTCATAATTAATCCATAATGGTTCCTGAGCAGAAATCTCCAAAGCTAACATACATGACAATTTTTCCTCTCTGATCTGTTGAGCAATTTCCTCTTCAGTATCATCTGAATTGCAAATAAAATCAATCTTAGGGACTTTTCCAGCTCGTATATTATTTAATTGTTTAATTTCATCAATAATTTCTCCTATAATCGCAGATAGTATCACAGGCTTATTTTTTACATTCCTATTATCAAAACTCCAAGGCAAAGGATTAGTTTTACAGCATTTGCCTAAAAGAATTTCATTAACAACATCAAAAAGTAGTTTATTATGTATATGTTGAGCTTCAATTAAAGGACTAGTTTCATTAGAGTCTTTTTCAATTTCTAAGTATAAGTCAAGAGGTAAAATACGGTAATTAGGTTTTTTTTCGATAATAATTCCGATTTCAGCTTCTTGCATTCTGAAGAGCATTTCTAGTGGATTAAAAGAATTTGATGTGTTTAGGTTTTTTTCTATATCAAAAGTTCCTTGATTCAGGAAATCAAAAACTTTGCCTATGTATTTTAGCAAATAATCTTCGTCCATCTCAATACCTATTGGTTGCAATGGGCGAAGTTCTAATGGAGGCACATCACCAGGTCTATGTTCTTTTTTTTTCTCAAAAGGTTTTGTTTTTAGTAAAGACAGATCGAATGATATAAAAAAAGATGACTCTTGGCAAAGAAGTCTGTTTAACACCCTTTCAGCAGTGTCGTTTATAAATTGGGAACAGGTAAGAAGACTATCCCAAGCCTCATAAATTGCTTCTAAATAATTTTCTTCACAAACAAAGTCTTCTATTTTCTCAACTACAAATTCTATAAAAACCGCAGGTACCGGCTCAGAATTTTCATCAACCTTCCCTAAACACTTAGGCATCCCTTCAAACCTCATACTTTTTAACAGCATCTCCGAACTACAACTCCCATTCTGTACACTTCTATGACTATTTGAAGCAATATCCAACTCACTAATCCTCACACTCTGTTCTTCACCTTCTGAATAATTCCAAATATTCCCAAAATCAAATTGATTTTTTATTTTCACCAAATCATTTACATCTTCAACTTTCTCCAAATTCTGAAACATTTCACTAGCAAAATTTTCCTGTTTTTCTAATGTATGTAATAAGGTTTCTGTATTATCATCTTCAATAGCTTGTTGTAAAGCAGAAGCAACAGCTTCCATATTTTCATCAAAAAGTTGATTTATACGTATATACCTTCTTTCTATTATATCTTGAAAAAATCTCATAAGAATATCTTCAGAGCCTAGTTTTTTAGCGAGGTTTCTCATTTCCTCAAGGTCTTTTTTTTTGATAAGTAAAAGTTTTTCTTTTTGTATTTCCCTCCACTCAGCTTGTGATAAAAGGATTTTTTCAAGATCTTGTTGTTTTCTTGCAAGTCGGTTTTGGAACTTATGTTCATTCCTTGTAGCCATAGCTGAACTTAATGATTCATTTTTTATTATCCTCCTAACTTCTGAGTCTTCATATGAATTGCTTGTTTCTTCATAAGGATTTTCATTAAAATCCCAGTCTAGTCCTTGAGAAAGGTTCTGACTTTGATCAAAATACTGTTGAAGTGCAAGTCTGGTAAGAAACCCTCTAACCCAAGCTTGTATTTTTATAGCTGCTTGCATCCTTTTATCATCTAAATCTTCTGATTTTTGATCTTTAGCTCTATCAACCCTAGTCCTCAATTCTGATAATTTTTTCCTTATCTCATCTTTCCTTCTAGAAATATCCGAATCCACACTTTCTTTATAATCTTCTTCAGTATGAATAACTGAATCTTTTACATCAGCCAAAGGCATAGTTGCACTTGCTTTAGGAATTTCTTCTTCTAGTTTTGGATTTTTTTCAACGATTTCATTAACTAATTGTGTCCCATTGCTTTTATTTTCTATAATAATTTGCTCTGGGAATATACCAAATACCATGTTTCCTTTTTTTTGTATGTCAAAATTTGCCATATGTGGGTTGATTTCATAACTTCCTTGGGTTACCGACTTTGAACCACGGATGATTTTTTTTATTTCCCCATTTTTGGAGCCATTTAGCTGGCTTTCATCTGCAGGGTCATCTTTTTTTGAGTTTTTTTTTCTGGAGAATTTATTGTTTTTATGACTTTTTGTAGACTTTTTAGCAAGTTTTTCTAGTTCAAGAAGCTGGAGAGAATGTTTTTGTTCGTCTTCATGAGCATGTTCTTGTTGAAGTTCTTTACTTTTTTGTCGCTGTTTGCGTTTTTTTTTCATGTATTGGATTATAGACTTGTTTCTTTCGCGGCTAGGTTTTTTTATTGGGATTTCTTCTTCGATTATCCGGGATTGGTCTTTTTTTAGTTTGAGGTCGAGGCCAACACGACTTTTTCCTGCGCTTTTGGACCGCTCACCTTCTTCACGGCGTTTTTTCCGTAGTTCTTCAGCATCTTTGAGGACTTTCACATCATTTTGACGAGTTACACGCCTTTCATCAGTTCCCCAAGGGTGTTTTGGCTGGAATTTTGCTTGCTTGAAACGATTGTAGTTTTCTACTCTTGTTTGCTGATTTAGTTCTGCCAGCTGTTTTTTCATAAGACTTTGCCGCTCTTTTTCTTCGTTTTTAGGTTTTTCAGCCCTTCTTTTTTGAATGTTTTGTTTTTTAAAGGTCTGTATGACAATAGAATTATTGTTCTTTTTCATTACAGAGTTTTCTTTGACAATCAGTGGGATTTCAACAGAGATTTTTGACTTTTTTTGTGGGTGTTTTGGTAAAACTCCAGCTGTTGTGCTTTTTTTTGTTGGTTTTTGTTGGGGTGGCTTTTTTGCTTCCTGTTGATTTTTTGGCTGATTTTTTGCAGGTTCAGGGGTTTTAGACTTGAACCTATGCTTGCTGTTGTTAGAACGTGGTCTGTTTGAAATGTCTTGAAGATTACGTTTAGATGATTTTTTAGCTTTGGTTCCAGTTATTTGTATTGGAAGTGGATACTTATAAACACCTTCTTGATTGTTTGTAAGCATTACTGAACTATTAATTTTCCTGCCCATAACTTTGCAGGGTGTTGGTGTAGTCTCACAGTTAGTAAAAGAATATCTTGGATCCTGAGTTTCTGTATGATATATTGAAAGATCACAATCTACACAATAGCTTTCTTCATTCATTATTTAAATTTATACTTTCGATATGAAATTTTAATTAAATTATGCATTTCAGAAAATCCTACAATACTTAACAATTTCTATATGTTTTTCAAATATAAAATCAAAATTATCATATAATTAGCTTATAAAACTTCCATTCTAAACAGTATTTTTGCAGTTGAAATCTCTTTAAACACCTTTTCAGGTTCATTGAATTCAGCTTTATTTATTGTCATCCTAATCGGTCTAATTTTGTCTTTCTATTTCTCTAAATATCCATTTTGCTTTATAAACATATAATAATTTGTCCCTGGAGCATGAAGGAATATTAACATAGATCTATCAAGTAGAAATTTAGCTTCCTGTAAAATTTCTTCAATATTTTCAATATGTTTTTTCTTATTTTCTCTACGAATACTCTCGCCTTTTGAATGAATTCCTCCTGATTGCTTGTCTGCTATTGACTGTTTCCCTCCTTGTTTTTTCCTTGAAACATATTTGTGGTCTGAATAGGTTTCAATTAAATTCCCAGTATATCCAAAGCTAGAAATATTAAAATTATCTCCATGACAGAGGATTATAACGACCTCACCCCAGTTTTTTATATGTTTTAATGCTTCTTTTTTACGAGTTTCTTCAGCTTCAGTTTTGGCTTTGTGGACTTTTTCTAGAAGTATTTTCTGTCTTTTTAGAAGCATCGCTGGGTTTGTGAAGTCTATTTCATTATTCAAATCTGAAGAGTTAGCTAAAAAAGGTTAAACTTGTTTTGTTCACTTACTTCAATCAATCATAAGTTTATCCTTGAACCTATTTGTAAAAATTCCTAATCCATGCTAATTACATTCATAAATATAATCCATAGACTTCACAGGTTCCGATAAGGCAAAAACAGGCATCTCAACAAATAAAAAAACTTCACTTTTCATCTCATTAATAGACAAGGTCCACTTTTTCGTTTTTTTCGGTGCTAAAATTCTTTTCTTCTCAGCCTCATAAGCTATATCCAAATCAAACTGTCTTTTTAAACTCTGTATAACACAAGAAATAAACCTTAGAACATACACAAGCTAAAACTAGTCTATCAAAATACAATAAAAACTTGTATAAATTTTCTAAAGGTAGATTCCATAAACATAACACAATAAATATATCCATTAATCTCCAAACTAATTTATTATCCTAATCCTGAGTTAAACTGATCTGTTCAATCAAAGTTGTCATTTCATCTAATTTGCTATTAATCCCTCCCATAGAATCTTTAAGTTCAACTTTAGTCTCTTCATGTTTATTATTGATAATTTCCTGTATGTTTTTCATACGCATTTTAATCTTAGCGATTTTCTCCTCAGGTGTCCCAGCGGGGTTTGTCACTTCTTCAACCTGACAGATTTGCATATAAGTTTTTTTCCCATTGTTTCTACGACAAAACAATAAATACTCTCCTTCAATGACCATTTCAGTTAATTCTTTCATATCAGCGAGTTCTTGTTCAGTTTTTACTCTACTATAAGTATCACTCATTATTGATATAAGTAAATTGAGCATAATTAATGGATTTATAACTGAGGCAAAGAAAAAAATTAACCATTCAAAAAGCCCATATCCTTCAGTATCAAAATCCCCTAAATTAAGTAAATAAGCTTGGGAAACAAAATGACTAAATGGTTGAGGTTCACTGATATTATTGACCATAATAAAGTATATAAGTGAAAAAGAATATGTAGAATAAGTTAGAAGGATAAGGAAAGAAATCATATCACTAAAAA
This sequence comes from Stentor coeruleus, assembly GCA_001970955.1. Lineage (NCBI taxonomy): Eukaryota > Ciliophora > Heterotrichea > Heterotrichida > Stentoridae > Stentor > Stentor coeruleus. The sequence continues at coordinate 39,843 of MPUH01000133.1, read as the reverse complement.
CTTCACTAAGTAAATTGATCATATAACGAGTATCATCAAATAATCGAAAGTAACTAATACCTCTAAGCATAGATGCAAAGGTTACTGAGACTAGTACCTGCTTACAAGTGCTTTCATTATAATTTTCCCATATAAGTGAAACATATAAAAAACATAAAATAATTCGAGCCATGTCGATATAATTCCAAACATCCTGTAGATACATTGTCCCAGTAAGGAACATTTGAAACAGCTCATATGAACTTAGCATTATGTTTAAGACAAATAATATCATAACAGTCACTGGGCTGTTTTCTCCATCTTGGAATATAAGATAATATGACATTACTAGCATATATGTAAAATACACACAAGCTTGAGGGATTAAAAACCATTTTACATATTTCCATTTATAAAGCACTAATTCTCTAACAAATTGTGTTCTAAAAATCTCATCATTTGGACTATTTGTTAAACTTTCTAAGAATTCAATTGAGTTCCTAGACCCTAAGACTACATCAACTTTAAGTGCACTTTGAATAAAAGTTAAGGCTGTACCAACATTAGTAATTTGGTCTTTAGAGAAAAAATCTTTGGTTTGTGGGCCAAGTGACCTGGCTTGTATAACTAAAGGTAGTTCAATTCTTTCATCACAAAATTTAGGAAGGAGTTTATCATATGTTTTATAGAAAATTGAATTGTAAAACTCATCTAATCCTCGGAAACCTAATTCATTGAGTTTTATTATAGAATCTTCTAGAAAACCAACTGAATAAGGATCTTGTTGAACATTAAGCCTTATGTATTTAATAATAACATTGATACAATCGCGGAAGTTTCTTTGGATGGCAATTTGTAGAGGACTATAGTCGGATTTAGAGAAATAAAAAGGACTATTACGGTCTAGGGCTTGTTTTAGATGAAGAGGTAGATTAAAATAAGCATAAAAATGTAAGGCATTGAATTCAAAAGGAACGATAATCCATTTATCCATTTCAGGGTCATAAGGCATTTCATTACCTTCACAGATATGCATGATATATTTCATGAAAGAATAATGCTCACGTCCTGGACCATAGATAAAGAATTTGTTTCCTCCGAGGATTGTTGGTAGGAAATTAAGTTCATCATTTTCAGCGGTTATAATATCTCTTTCTCCTGAAGTAAGGCAAAACATAGAAATCGGTCCCTTAGTACAAAGGTGCGTAACTTCAGCAAAAGAAGTAGAATTCCATAAGCTCAAACTACAATCCATAGACCCAATCCAAAAGTACTTAGAATTTTCATTGAAATAAATCCCAGTGATCTTATCATTATGCGAATTTAGGGTTTTAATGCATATTTCTTTCTTAATATTCCAAATTTTAAAACTCCCTATCTCATCACCTGATATCAAAAGTTCATTATTTCTTGAAACCCCAATAGCAGTAACAGGCGCGGTATGCCCAGCGAATTTTACACTTTTCTTATGCCTTATTCTATATATAAAAATCAAATTGTCCGCACCACCTGATACAAGGATTTTATTCTCCCCAGCATCAGGTTTATCAAAACATAAAGCATTAACAACACTATTATGCCTTCTAAACACTTGCAAGCAAGCAAAAGTCTTTTTATTATAAACCGTCACTCTAAAATTCGCATCCCCAACCACTAAAATACTATGATCCTGACTAGCAGCCATGATTTTAATCACAGATGGATGTCTAACTTTAACTTGACTATGAGTATCATCTATATTCCAAAAATGTATCTCATAATTTGTATATGCGGCAATTAAACATTGACCATCACTATTCATACATAAAGAAGATAGATCATGAGTTAAAGAAAAAGTTTTTGTAACAACTTTTGTCCTCATATCCCAAACTTTAATCTCTTTAGTATCAGCTGTATATAAAAAATTCTGAGGTTTTGAGTAACACATAAATAAAATAGGTGAATTGTGTTGTTTTTTACGACAGGAATTGTCAAATGATGGGAAATACCATATCATGATTTTAAAATTCTCAGCAATAGAATAGATGTATTTTTGGTCTTGGGAGATTTTAAAAGATTTAATCCAGTCAGTGTGACCAGTTAGAATAAGTTCACTTTTATCTTCATACATACTCCAGATTCTTAAGGTTGCATCATTACTTGATGATATAAGAAATGATTCTGTTAAATTGAATTCTAAATGGGATATGCGTTTTGTATGCCCGGTTAAGGTTTTGATGACGGTCATGGTTTGGTAGTCCCAGACTTTGAGAAGAGAGTTGCTATCCCCGGCTGCGAAGTATTTTAAGTTCCCACTAAGTTTAACTGCCCAGATACTTGAGGTGAACTCGTTTAGGACTGATTGGATTTCGCCTTGGACGAGGTCGAAGAATTTCACTTTCTTGTCAGCTCCTCCTGATACTAAAATCGAACCATCTTTACTTCGATCAAGACACAAAACTGCTTTATCATGAGTATACAATATCCTTGAATAACCACTTTGGTCCCATGCCCTTACAGTACAATCATCACTCGCAGAAAAAATCTCGTCTTCTTCCACAGAAAGCGAAAGGCAGTTTATTTCCTTTTCATGACCAACAAAGCTTTGAACGATTTCACAAGTATTAAAGTCAAATTTTCTTATAATCCCATCTTTCCCTGCTGAAGCAAAATACTTATCCCCTTTAAATAAAACAATTGAATATATGCTTCCACCTTCTAATGATATATCTTGTATAATCTCTTTATTGTCTTTATCAACAACAGCTATTCGGCCTTCAATACTGCCAAATATAAAATATTTCCCTGATTCAGAGACTTCAAGACAGTTTCCTTTGAAAGGTGTTGTGATTTCTTTAGGGCATAATCGCTCGATGTGGAAAATAGCTTTTTTCAATTCAGCTACATAAGATAAACACCCTGGATTTTGGAATAGTTCTTCAAGGTTTGATGTCATTTCTTCTTTAACTTTTGGAGTATCTTTTTGCATAAGAAAAGTTCCTAAAGATTTTAGGACGTTCTCTGACATTTTTATATGGTAGTTTGAAATTTTGGTGGTAATTGAATTTTAACATTGGGTTTTGAATGAAGTTAGAAAGGGGAGTTTTTATTTGTAAATGAAAGGATTTTTATTATGAATTTGGAGGGGGTTTAGGGTGTTGCTGATTTATGGTTTTGGGTTTTAAGAATGGGTAATTTTGGGAGTTTAAATGATTTTGCGAATTTATGACTTGTGAAGAAGATCACTGCAGGGTTTAAGCTTTGGATGAGAGATTGGAAGGATATAGAAGTTATTAGGCTAAGGTTGTTTGGATATGATTTTTTATATATGAATAAATTTGATCTATCACGCTCAAGTGCTAATACTATATAATCATTTTACTCATGAAATAATATTAGACTGAATGAGGAAATTCAAAATATTGAATATTATGAAAAACTATAAGGGCCATAAAATTTTACTCATTACGAAATTTTATTGCTAAAAATATTATTTTTTGGAAAGCTTTAATGTATCATCATATAAAAACAGTTATAGTTTTTTAATTATCTTAGATTCACTTAAAATAATATCAACTATAATAAAGGAAGTATTAAATTCTCCATGTTATATTTCAAATTATATATGGTATGGAAAATATCATCAATATAACTGTAAAATGCAAAACAAAAATCATGAAGGGGTGAAAACTTTTGGCTTAATACTGAATTTGTTAATTATAATTGATATCATAAAGGAAAGTGTATCGCAAAATGATTTTTGATGATATTTTATGTAAAATTAAGAATAAATATCATGAAGGAAGTGTAAAAAAATTTTGTCTTAATATTGAATGTTTTAATTATAATAGATATCATAAAGGAAGTGCATCGCAAAACCTTTGAAGGTTGAATATGCAAGGAAAAATCTGTAAAAAAGTAGAAAAAAATGCATATTTATAATAATGCTCCAAGTGTAGGCCAAGCTAATTTAGTTTCATAAACTAAGGCAAAATACTCTAAATCAAAACTTCAAATGTTGAGTTTAATGATATCTCTAATTAACTACTTATATACTTAATATAACTAACCTAAATAGTATCGTAAGAATTAAAAAAAATCATGCATCAAAATGTTGCAAATTTTGTATTTGTAATTACAGCTTTAGTATTTCTTGCTATTTTATTAAATTCTATAATTTTTTCTTACTCCAATTTAAATTCAAATTCTTTGATTTTCAGATTTTCCCAATTTGCAGTTCTCTATGGTAGACTTATTCTATTATCTCTAAAGTCTATTAGGAGAGATGAATCTTTGTAATTGTTTTGCATATAATCATTAGTATTTTGCGCCAATATTTTACATTCCTTGTATGTTTAGTTCTAGAGATTGTATTAAAGCATTTCAGCATTTGCATAAAGAAATTACAGTGCTAATGTGCTAGGGTATTAGAACTATGAGGTACCAGGATGCTATAAATTCCTTAACGCATCTGATTAGCATAGAAATGGTTAAGGGGATTCATAGAAAAGTTATATTTTAGCGGCAAATATAAAAATGAGTAATCGTGAATCAAGGAAATTCTACAATACTAAAAATTCAAAAAAATCAAATTTATCCTACAGAAATCCACTCCAAAAAAAGATCACCCCCATAACTTCAAAAATACCTAAAACTTTATGCAGCAATTCAAACTGCCTCTTGATAGGAACGCACCACGAAGGTAATTGCAAAGTCATGTGCACAAACAGTAGCTGCACTAAATATCAAACTCCTCATCAAGACTCTTGTTGGGCAATATGCTCAAATCCATTATGTTTCTATTACAACGATTATCATAATCAAAACGAGTGTGAAATTCTATGCAAAAATCAAAATTGCCCAAAATTTAAAACATCTCATCAAGATGAATGTTCAATTGCATTATGTCTTACTAAAAACTGCGTAAATAACGGAAAATATCATCGAGATTTATGTGTTATTATACTTCCAAATGAAGATAATTTAAAAGCCTATAAAGGTAGATGCTTAATATGTTCAAGAAATTATGATTTAGAATATTATAAACGTTGCTGTAACCCTATATGTAAAAAATTAGGCTCACATCATGAAGGCAAGTGCTCTGAAATGTGCTATAACCCTCTATGTAATTATTCAGGCTCATATCATAAAGACGAGTGCTCTGAAAAATGCTATGACGAGAATTGTTGCATGTTTTATCAATTTCATAAGAAAAATAAATGTGTTTTTTTTTGTAGTAAAAAGGATTGCAATTTATCAAATCATAAACATGGAAATAATTATAATATTAGGTATCAAATTGCGGAGTGTATACTGATGTTTCAATTCGATTATAAAACTTCTTTATATCTTTGTCAAAATAGTAATTGCAAAATGAAATATGACTTCCATGAAGGCCAATGCCTTAAGTTTTGTTATAATAATGGATGTAAGTATTTCCAGAGTTACCATAGAGGAAATTGTGCACTTTTTTGCTTGAATAATAGATGTAAATATTTTCAGGACTATCACAGTGATATTTGCACTCTTATATGCATAGAGAATAATTGTAAGTGGAAAGGACAAAGTCATGAAGGTCAATGTTTTCTCCCTTGCTCAAATAATCGATGTAAGTATTTTCAGAATTACCACAAAAATAAATGCATTATTTTATGTATAAATCATAATTGCTTGTGGAAAGGGCAAAGTCATGAAGGTCAATGCTTTCTCCCTTGCTCGAATAATCGATGTAAGCATTTTCAGAATTACCACAAAAATAAATGCATTATTTTATGTATAAATCATGATTGCTTGTGGAAAGGGAAAAGCCATGATGGTCAGTGCAAAATTAAAGTTGTAAATAAGAAGGAACGTCATTATTTACAGAATTATTCTGAAAAAAAATATACTAGTTTATGCATGAAATCTTATTGTATGTGGAAAGGATATCATCATGAAGGTGAGTGCAAAGATATAACTATAAAAAAAGAGTATCTTTATAGTGGAGAGAGAAATTTATGTCCTCAGAATAATAAATCACTAGAGAAAAATATAGTTAAACCACATCAAGATCCAAAAGCAAATACCAGTCAGGATAATGATCTATTTCAATTTTGCTTTTTTGTAGGGCTTATCATTTGTATTTTTGCGCTCTTTTACAATGATAATTGCATGAAGTTGCTAAAATTAGTTATCTTACGTAAATAAAATTTAGGACATTAAAAATTCTGGCAATATATTTTCTATGTACAATTAAACTATATTAGTTTATTGTTGTATATTTTATATTATATTTTTAAGAATTCAAGTGGTTTAATAAAATTCATGTATTTTAAGTTCAACTAATCTAAGGCATGCAAAATAAATTCATTGAATTTAATAAAAAAATGTATGGATGAATAAGCCAAATAAACTTTTTACTAAGCATAGATCCCATATAAAATTTTGCATTATATCTCACAATTGTAGCTCTTTTTATTAATTCTAAATAGTCTATAAATTAGAAATATATTTAAGCACTTTTTTATAAACAATTTAACTAGTAAATTTGTGTTTTTAATTAAAATTGTCTATAAATTAGAAATATATTTAAGCACTTTTTTATAAACAATTTAACTAGTAAATTTGTGTTTTTAATTAAAATTTTTGACTCAGGTATTAATGAGAATTACCGCAGGCTTATGTCTGCCCTTTATTATAAATATTAAAATAATTTTCCTAAAGACAAAATCTTCTACAATATGATCTATTATAGAATTGTATAAAGGAATTTCTAATTATCATATACTAGATTTATTAATTATAAACTATATACAATTAAAAATGATATTCAAGCAATTTGCTACAAAATGCATTATAAAAAGTAATTATAATATATCCCATAAAATCATTAGTTCTAATTGTGATTAATGAACCTTTAGCAATTACTTTATCGTTCGATCAAATAAATTACTCCTTTGAAAATAAACCGCAGCAACAATAACTAAAGCCCCTGTCCAAAAGCAAGGCTTGAGAAAATCATAATACGAATACGGGATATTTTTTTTACGACCCTTACGTTTTTTCCTCCTTTTTCTCTTTTGATTCGTATCTCTACGACAAAGATAATCATAAACCCGATTCTGTTTCTCATTATCATCATCCATTTGATTATCTAAAATTTCTTTAAAATCAAAATCTATAACACAATCACCTCTATGAGCTTCCATAATTTTAGCACAATAACGATTGCAACATATTTTTAAACATTCACCTTTATGAACTTTATTATAATTCACACAATAATTATTATCACATATTTTTAAACCTTGATCTTTATCATTATCATCATATTTCACATAATTATTCTTATTATTTTTTTCAATACATTTATCATTATGATATGAACCAAAATTTAAACATTGTATATTTAAACAACATTCAAAGCAATTTCCTTTATGATCTATACCATATGATTTACAAGTTTGGTTTTTACAAACAATAGAACATTTTTCTGTGTGAAATTGATTGAATTTTATACATTTTTTGTTTTGACATGTAATTGTGCAAGGATTTTGATGAGGTTGGTTATAATAAAAACATGATGTGTTTAAACATTTTTTATTGCAGGGGTATTCATGGAGGGTTCCGTATTTTGAACAGTTACTATTTGTGCAGATTATTGTGCATTTGTCTTGATGAGGCTTTCCAAGCCAAATACAATTAGGAATTTTACATGAAGATGAGAGAGTTTGATTTGAGATTGCTAGTTTTTTTATTGGATTGATGTAGGATAAACAGGAATTCTCATTATAACAATCCTTATAATTATCACCTTTTATATCTTCAATCATTCTAATATTATATGCTATAATATTTTCTCTACCTGTAAGTTTTAAAACACATGGATTTTTATGATAACTCTCATACATCTCACACTTTAAATCCAAGCATAACAAAGTGCATTTGTCGCTATGATATTTCCCAACCAAAAGACAATTTTTCTCATTACATATAACAGGACAATTTTGATCAGGGTGATATTTTTGAAACAATTTGCAATTTTGATTTGAACATAATAAAATACAATCTTCTGTATGATAAGTTTTATATAGTTTGCATGATATAACATTACATGAAAATAAACATTTACCTGGATGATATTTTTTATAATATGCACATGTAGATTTTTTACATTTAAGCATGCATTTATTTTTGTGAGAACTTTTATAGTATATGCATCGTTTGTTTTTACAACGTAAAATATTAGTTTGGGGTTTAAAATTTTGAGGATCAGAAATTGTTTCTAAGGGTTTTTGAGATAAATCTTTAGAGTTGGTTTGTGGTTCTGATAAAGAATGAACTGCCATTGAAATAAAAGCTGCCTGGGAAAATGCTAAGCTTTGATTAGAATGGTCAGATGACATATTACTTTTATTTGAGTTATTGTTAAGTATGATAGAATTTTATTGTATGCAATGTTTATGAAAATGATTTTGCTACTCATGTGATTATAATGGATCTTATACTTGGGTAATTATCTTTTTTAGAATAATGCTTCCTTATATAACTAATTTTTATGAAAAGTAGTAATCTGAATAAAATTAGAATGATAATTTTTTGATAAGATTAAGTTTAAGTTTAAGAGTAAAAGTTTGTTGATAAACTTATTATTTCTTTAAAATTTAGAATATACATTTTATTATATATTGTAACAATGTTTATTTACTTAAAATTATTCATATAATCTAAATGACAAAAAAGCTATGTAAAACTTAAACGAAAAATAAAGAAAGTATTTGGCTAGTTTTTTAATAGGATTAGGCTATGTTTAAGAAGGGGCCTATCATTTATGAGTAAAGTAAAATTGATAAAGTAATTCCCTTTACTATTGATTTATGTAGTAAAGTCCAAACAGTTGATTGAAAATGGAAAATTGTTTATTAGTTTATCTTCAGCATAAACTACAATATCAAGACACAATTCACTAATAAAATTCTAATAAAATTATCAATATCATACAAACTGATTAGCGAAATCATCAATTTTTTATATCCTCAGCTTAAACTCTAATATTAAAATATGTCTTCAAAGCATCCTAATCAAGATTTATCACTTTCTGCAATTTTGGAAGATATATCAGCCAGGCCTTCAAGTACAGATTCTATCTACGATCCACGAAGAAAACCAAGAAAAAAACTTTTACCTAAACCAACTGTTCAAATTCCAAACTTTAAGCCTAAAGTTGAAATCTCATTATGCTCCAACCAAAAATGTGAAGACTTTGGATGTTATCATGAATATGAATGTAAGTTAAAATATATTAACGAATCATGTGCTGATTATAAAAAACATCAAACTGGTCAATGTTTAATTTTATGCTCCAACCAAAAATGTAAGCTTTTTAAAACAAACCATACAGATAAATGTATTTTACCATGTGCGAATACACTTTGTAAAATGTTTAACGAATATCATCCTGATCAAAATTGTTTTGATAAATGTAATAAAAAGAATTGTCTTTTTTATGGGCAATACCATACATATGCATGCCCATTAATTTGCCAAGAACAAAAATGTAGCATGTATAATAAATATCATGAATGCCCATGTGCTCTACAAAAAACTAGCTTAAATACTGAAGTAATAAATAAAGTTGAAAACACCAATAAAATAAATCCTGGAATAAATCTTAAAGCTATAACATATAAAAAAAAGAACAAGAAAAAAAAAAAGTCTTCCTACTATAGAAAACCTTCAGAAAATAAAAATGAAAATATTATCTGTGAAATTAAACCTGAAATCCCTGTCTGTGATATATCAAATTGCTTTTGGTATAAAAAAAATCACCAAGGTAACTGCAAAATAATATGCACAAATAGCGATTGTGCAAATTACCAAACTACTCATATAGGAAGTTGTTTTTATAAATGTACTAATGAGTTATGCAAATATTTTAATCAACCTCATCAAAACAATTGTGAAAACATGTGTAATAACAACAAATGCACTAAATATCAAACTTATCATCAAGATAAATGTTTTATAGTATGTTCCAATTGCAACTGTATCAAATTCAAAACCTATCATCAAGATAAATGTTTTATAACCTGCTCTAATTACAACTGTACCAAATATGGATCTTATCATAAAGATAGATGCTGTATTGTTTGTACAAATAAATACTGTTATTTTTATAGAGGTTATCATCTAGGGAAATGCTATATAATTTGTATAAACAATTTTTGTAAGTTTTATGAAACTCAACATAAAGGAAAATGCATAACAAGATGTTATAATGAAAAATGCAAAAAACATTTTATGTATCATGAAGACGAATGCGAATTTGTATGTGAAAATTATGATTGTAATATGTTTTCTCAATATCATAAAAATCCTTGTTTAACAAGATGCAATAATCGTGAATGCACATTATATTGTGAGTTCCATAAAGGTAATTGCAATATAAAATTAAGTTCAATATCCTATATTTACCCTAATGCAAAATTATGTAAAAATAAATATTGCCTTATGAATAATAAGTATCATGAGGGAGAATGCAATGTTAAATGCTTTAATACTTTTTGCTCACTTTACAATAAATTTCATATTGGTGAATGTTTAAAACTGTGCAAAAATTCTAACTGTATTTGGTATGGCATGCATCATAATAAGTTATGCAAAAAGATTGATGAAAATCGTGGTCAAATAAATAGCCAAAATGCTATAGATAGAACACTCCTAATCGGCATCATAGTTTTTCTTTTCATCTTAGCATCAGTTATTTATACCATATACCAAATACAAAAATTTTTAGAAAACTTTATACGGCAATTATTATAAATTCATATCTATTCCTAAAACTCTTAATATAAAAGCCTAAAAATTATTTTCTATCAAATTTCTAAATACTTTCAATAAAATTTTTATCTATTAAAACTACCTATTCTAATTCGTTTTCAAAATCATTCCAAGTTCTTTATTTTGGTTGTTCACAGCAGTAATCGCTGCACCTAAACATTCTTGTATCATAATAAGTTCATCCAAATAATCACTCACATCTTTCCTCAGTTTTTGATATTCATTAAAGGGCACATTTCCAGTACTAGCCCACAAGTTCCTATTGTAAATTTCTATAAACTTCCTTTTTAATAGTTCTAAGTCAGGATAAGCTTCTGAATATTTTTTTCTTAAGGCTTCTTCCCCAAGCATCTGATAAGGATTACCTGTTATTGCCATATAAAGTATATATAAGTATAATATTTTTTTAATAATAAAAGCATATATGGAAAGTTAATCAATTGTTTATAAGTTTAAGAGAAGAATGAGCGATAGAGTTTTGAATTCCTTTGTAACTATGGAACTGGAAAAAACATATTCGATTGCCTAGAAATTATTTGAAGACTTTTATTCTAAATATTAAGTTTTATATACTAAAGATAGAAAAAGCTTTGATAAAAACTTAGAAAATAGATTTTTGTATATGCTATGCAGGTTTTTAGTTTTAAAAAATTGAGGTAATTCTAATTGCATATCGAAAATATAGGTAAAAGATATGCCTTTATGTTTATTATTAACAATATCTTCTATATCGTTTTGTGTGGATTCTTGGAAATATGTGCGGATTTGTATCTTAACATATAATCCTCAAAAATTTCAATAGTTTTACTACAAAAATCTTATATAAAAACTTAAGAATTTATGTTAATATTTCCAATATGAATTGTATCATAAGTAGATTTGTTTATTCTCAACTGTCGTTCCTGCTCAACTAATCTTGCTTCTTTTGAAAGTACTTCAAATTCTTCAGACATAAGTGCCCTCGGCCAAGGAGCAGCTTCTTTAATTGGAGAGCCAATAAACCAAGGTGACGGGATAATATTTTCAGTTCCCCGATTCAGTTTCCTTTTCTTAACAGCTTCCATAAAAGACTTCGTGCTTGGATTATAATACCTTTTGTTAGACTCTTCAAACTTCAATTCCATAAAGCGATATGTGATAATGAAAAATTTTTAGTTTCTTCATTCGCATATTTTTAAGTTCGTTTTCCATTTCATGTCTTTCAGTTTTGTATTCATTGCAATCTTCAATAACGTGTTTTTCGTTCTCTGAAATATTATCTAATAATAAATTCAAAAATCTTATCTTAAGCCACTTTTATATATCCCAGTTTTAGTATATTTCTTATTTACTAACCTTTATTTTATATATAAACTTAGTAATAATATTCCATAAATTCTTCACATTAAGGCTATTAAATCCTTTATCATATAAATGGACCCTTCCACAATAACGCAAAGTGCTGACGTTCCCTATTTCCCGTCTTTAACCCCATCTAAAGACATTTTCATAATAAAAAACCTAGACACAGGAGATGAAATTGATATAAGAGATGAAAATAAAAGTTCTTTCCCTAGTCAACTAGCTAAGCTTTTAAATCTCGAAACCCAAAAGGACGATATCGAAGATTTTTATATAAAAAAAAGACATATGAACAACCAATTATTACAAGCAGTAAAACTCAACAACTTAACCTTATGCCAAAACCTCTTAAACACAAAAATTTATAAAGACCTTATAAGTAAGACTAACGCTAAAGGTCTTGATGATTGGACAGTTTTACATATAGCATCAAGTGAAGGTTATGAAAAAATATGCGAGGTTTTAATATCAAAAGGCAAAAACACAGACATTAACGCAAGGACAACTATGAAAAGGACTCCATTACATTTAGCATGTTTACATGGGCATTTACAAGTAGTTAAAGTTTTGATAAATGCTGGGGCTGATATTAATGCTATAGATAATGAAAGAAATAGTTCATTACATTTGGCTAGTTGTAATGGTTTTAAAGATTTGGTTGAATGGCTTTTGGATCATGGCTCAGATTTTACTTTGAAAAATTCATATGGTCGGACACCTGCAGATATTGCGATGAACTTTGAGGTGTATTTTGTGTATAGTCAATATGCTGAGAGAAAAATGATGAAGGTTTCTAGGACAGGGTATGGCAGGACAGCTTTTTGTCAAACTTATATACACAACTCACGAGAAGATTATATTGGGAAAATCATGGCAAAAGCCCAGGAAGAGCAGAAAAGACACAAAATCATGCAATTTAATGAGGAAAAAATAAAATCAACCTTGGGGAATGAAAAAACTCAAGACTCTTTAGATAAAATAAGCCCCTATGACTTTAAAGGACTTACACAATTAGGTAAAGGGAGTTTTGGCGAGGTGTTTTTAGCTGAAAAAATCGACTCTGGGAAACTTTTCGCTATAAAAGTCCTTAGAAAAGACCAAATCCTCGGCAACAACATTTTGAAATACGCTTTTACCGAAAGAAACATTTTATCTTTAATAAACCACCCATATATAGTCAAGTTAAACTACGCTTTTCAAACCCCAGAAAAATTGGTTTTTGTTATGGAATACTGTCCAAATGGTGATTTAAAACAGCATCTTATCCAAGAAAAATGTTTTTCCGAAGCTAAAGCGCGTTTTTACATATCAGAAATCCTCCTAGCTTTAGAAGAGCTTCATCAACATGGGATAATATTCCGAGATCTCAAACCTGAAAACGTTGTTTTAGACCATGAAGGTCATGCAAAACTTACAGATTTTGGTTTATCAAAAGAAGGTATGGCTGAAGGTCAAAAAGCTGAATCATTTTGTGGCTCTATATCTTATCTTGCACCTGAAATGCTTAGAAAAACAGGACATGATCGTACAGTTGATTGGTATTTACTTGGAGCTGTTTTATATGAAATGCTTGTAGGTACTCCACCTTATTATTCTAATAATAATGAAGAGCTTTTTAATAATATACAAAAAGGAAAATTGATATTCCCGAAAAACATATCGGAAAATGCGAGAAATTTAATTAAAATGCTCCTTCATAGAGACCCGAAAAAACGTATTGGGTCAGGAAAAAAAGATTCTGAGGAAATTAAAAGGCATAAATTTTTTGATGGTGTTAATTGGGTGGATTTTGCTAATAAAAAAGTACCACCACCTGAGTTTAGGATTGTCAATAAAAGTTTTAAGGAAGTGAGTATGCAGAAAGTATTTGGCAGAGTTGAAGATGATAGGTTTGATATGAAAGTTGATGAATGGTCGTTTTTATGTAGGGGGTAGATGTAGATATTTTATGAGATTTTGTTAAGTTAATTTGGTTTAATAATGGGCTAGTTTTAGGAAGGATGAAAATTGGAGAAAATTCGTGGGTTTGTGAGATTTAGATAATATTGGACAGAATTTTTTTATTTTAGATTTTTAGTATAGGCTTTTAACATTATAAAACGCTAGATTGCTGAGAATAAAAACTAAACTATTGTTTGAAGTGAGAATTATAACAAAATTGTTATTAAATTAGTAGTTTTATTAATAAAATAAACAAATGAGCCTAGTGATCGATGTTCACAATATAGAAAAAGGTTTACATGAGTTATTCAAGCATGCATTTATAACAAACTGTAATCTAGATGATGAAAATGTTACACCTGAAGAATCTGCAACTCTTGAAGAACTTGACCCTGCTGAAGTTCTTGACAACTTTAAAGATCTTATTTTATTACTTTTGAAATTCAAAAAAGAATACAAAAGCTCAGACAAATCAGAACTAGCTCAAAGAAGTGAGCAATTTGAAACTTTATTACAAAAGCTCGAAGCTGAAGTGCGAAGCCACATCCGAGTCGAGCATCAGCTAAAACTTCACATCGAAAACAACCTACATCGTATCGAAGAACTAGAAAAAACTGGGGCAAATGACAAAACCCTAATCAAAGAACTGGAAGAAAAGTGCAACACAAAAAAAATCTCGAAATCCTCAGAACTCGACAAACTCCGCAAAGAAACAGATGAAAAAGTGCGAAGTCTTCTTGAAATCATCGAAAAAAAGGATAAAACTGTCCACAAGTTCGAATATGAAAATGTTAAACTTAGAACATTACTTGAGGAAAAAGCCCGGGAATGTGAGATTATAAAAAAAGAATTATTGAAATATAATAAAATAACCCCAAAAAGTAAAGAAAATCATAGTACAACAACAGCTGATTTGCTTAAAAAGAAATTTGAACTAACAAAAAACCAGAATATAAAAGATAAATCACCTAGTATAAGAGAATATTCAAAAAGGGATAGAAGATCAGCTGGTGAAAATGATTTACAAAAAATATTAACATCGGCTTATGTTAAAAGGGATAATTCTGCAAGTATGAAAAAAGATGATAGTAAAAGTTTTGGGAAAAGTTATGGGAGAGGGCATATGAGGAGTATTTCTGATCATAAACTGATTTGTAGTAAGAAAACATCATTTTTGTAAAAATTTTAAATAGTAATTTATATATATTATGGAGGTTTATAAGGAGATATTATTGAGGGTTATAATTGTGTAAGAGTTTAGTGAGGTTTTGAGTTTTTGTAAATGGAGAAGATTTTTCTTGTATGACTATTACTTCTCTACATTTCTATTAGTCTTATTGTTAAATACTACTTAGTGTAATTAGCTTTTCTTTTAAGTTTTTTCAAGGTATAACCCTCAGTGTGATTAAATTTTTCTTAATTTTCCAAGGCAGTTGACTTTTATGCTAATCAACTTTTTTTCTATTTTTTATCAAGGAAAGACCTGTGTGATCATTTTTTTTTAATTGTTCTAAGTTAATTTAATACCTTAGTGTGATTAGCCTTACAGTTTATTAACATGATGCTTGCTTGATTTTGATTAGCCTTACAGTTTATTAACATGATGCTTGCTTGATTTTTAATCAGTATTTTCAACTATATCATCCTCAATTTCATAAATTCTAATACTTACTTATAATTCCTTTTCGTGGATAAAAATAATTTTAATGGATTTTTTATAAAAAAGTATAAAATATTCCCTTGACTTTCTATTAAATTCTGTGGCTAGATATAACTTCCTGTATTCATCTTAATTTCAACTCCTTTTATTGAGGAAATTTTATACTCTTCTTTAATATCAATCAAGCAGATGCATTTAAGCAGCCTAACTGTGAAAAAATGCAAGTCAACGAAAAGCTAAAAATCGCCAAAATTTTATAAAATAGTCAAAATTTGTAGTGGATTAATACAATTTTATGTTATTAATACATAAAATAACACCAAAAATAATATGCATATAAAGAAATAAACTGTGGTTTTCATTCAAGCATTTCTTGTGGTCACATTTTTTACCCGCTTTAACTTGGATTTTAAAGGAAATGTACAATCTTCATTTTTTCTATACTAGACTGATATGAACTATTTTTTTTCATAGCGTATGCTTATAAGAATTTTTTCTTATTTTTAACTTTTAACCATATACCTTTAATTTATATTTGACTATGGGAAAATTTAGCATTTTAGGGGAAAATAGTTTTAATATATAATTTTACTTATGATTTATGGATATAATTTAAAATATGAAATTAGAGTTATTATATTGATTATGTTGCATGTGGGATAAAATATTAGGGTGCTGATTTTAAATAGGTTTTGATAGTTTTTTTAAGTATTTTAATATTATTTAAAGTTTTATGTACGTTTTATAATAGTATCAGTAATGAATAGTGAAATTTTAAAGTTTTTGAGAATTAAATTTTTTTACTCAAATGTATGATTGATAAAATTTCACACAACTATTTCCTCATTCCAAACTTCCCTATCCTTAAAACCCAACTTTTACTTTAACCCAAAACCTAATCTACAAAATCATCTTTTCCTCATCAAAGTCAATAAAATCTTCTATAATTTCTATAACCAAATACAAAATCCGTTTCTCTAAAAATATAAAATCTTACCTTCTTACACTTTCTATATTCTTGTTTTAAAAAAAGGGGGGCCATTTTTATTAGCAAGGCTATCTCAGTTCCACAGCCAGTATCAAGATACTATTAGTAGTATTTATTGCGAAGTCCTATAAAAAGAGCTAATTTCTAAAGGCAACCATGACTCTTCATATTCAACATTAATATTCCTAAGGATCTCGTCACTACTCATTATGTTGAATTCCTTATCTAATTTCACGGCAACATTGCTTCTTTGTAAAGTCGTTTTGATTTTTATCTGCGTTTCTTTAGTATCCGGGATGATTATAAGGCTTAAAGGCAAGTAAAGGTTTTGAAAAGATTTTTTCATTTTCTTATTCCTTTCAATTAGCGCTTTTAACTTCACGTACTTTTCCGAAAGGTCTTTAAGTCTTTTGATTTTCTTGTTGGTTTGTCTTGGGGGCTTTTGTGCAGGCTCAACACGCTTGTTATGTTTTTTTAATACACCTACTGCGATTAGAACATTTAAAGCATCATAAACTCGTCGACGGATGTTTTTTTCTTCTTTTAACTGAGATTCAATTTCATCTTTTATCAGGTAATCAGCTACTTCTTGATATGTACTACTTCCGAGTTTTTCAACGATTTCTTTAACTTTCTCTTAGATAATTTTTTATACCNTTCAATTTCATCTTTTATCAGGTAATCAGCTACTTCTTGATATGTACTACTTCCGAGTTTTTCAACGATTTCTTTAACTTTCCAGCTGAGGATTTTAAGACCGTTTTTTGAACGCTGGGATGTGAATGGGATATTATTTGAGAAAGTTATTGGAAATCTTGGACGTTCAGGCATTTGATCCGACCTGGTACTTCTACTTTCTATAAGATTTTCTTGGAAATCAAGGTCTAATGGTTGGCTTTCAATTTGATCAGAATGGTTATCATAAAGAAGATGCGCAGGGTAATCCATATCAATTGGTGGGAAA
This sequence comes from Stentor coeruleus, assembly GCA_001970955.1. Lineage (NCBI taxonomy): Eukaryota > Ciliophora > Heterotrichea > Heterotrichida > Stentoridae > Stentor > Stentor coeruleus. The sequence continues at coordinate 22,173 of MPUH01000133.1, read as the reverse complement.
TCAGCTATGTATTCACGCTGGATAAGTCTGGCTACAATTTGACTTGAGATTTCATGGACATAAGGGTAGTTTAGTATTGCGTATATTTTTTGGAGAATCAGATCAGAAGTGGTTTTACAGTGATATTCTGAGAGTATTTTATCAGCTATAACACTAGATTCAAGTTCTGAAAGCATTTCTGTTATATGCTGAGGGTAAAAATGATTTGGTTCTAACATTGGTAGTTGTTGTTTAATGGACATATAATGGAATTTATTTGAAATAAAATTCTAATGTCCAGTTAAAAGCTTATAATTGTCGGCAAATATATTGTTTTGAAGGGTTGATTAGAAAGTGTGATGTATTTTGGCACTTTGAAGATAAGGTTTTAGTGGCTGAAAATATGTTTTGAGTTGAAAAAAAAAATTTTGGGATGGCTATTAAGTGGAGTGTGACTTTTAGATGGATTTTTTAGTTTATGAGGATAAATACCTCGATTAAGCAAGATGTGCGAGGTTAGGTTAGGAATTTGAGGTTTTTTAGTTGGGCTTAAAGATGTAATTATTGTAAAATTTCACACTTTGAGCTGTTTTATTGAAAAATTGTTTATATAAATTGAGGTTTGGAGTAATAATTGTGAATTTAACCTATGCTTTAATCTTTTTACTATTTGGCATTTATTTTACGGGTATTTAAGATTGGATGTTGGAAATGTCTAAGATTGTACTTTTTTATCAAAGATATCTTCGCCAAGACTTGATTTTATAAGAAATTTGTTAAGGATATTTTGATAAAAATCTGATGGTTTTTATTGCTAAATCAAAATCTCTGATCAAGTTATGAAAAAATAAGCAAATGAGTTCCTGTCAAGAAAAATTGTCCTTGAAGAAACTAAAAACAATAAAACAATGGCAAGTTTATTTTCAATGTTGTATCAATTTACAAGAGATTTTCTATATTTTGATTCTGATTAACAATTTTGGATTGACATGCTTTAGAGTTTTTGCAAATACGCTGAGTTTATTCATTGCTGTGCATTTTTTTATGATTAGAACTACCATTAGTATATTCAACACAAAAGATAATCACACTATTACCATTCATAAAAGCATACAAAATTAAAGCAAAACCCATAAATTATTAAAATAATCCTTGCAAAGTCCTTTCACCTCATGCAAAAATCTTACAAAAAACCCTAAAACATAAAAAATCTTCTAATAATACATAAAAATCTCTAAGACCCTTTTCCATCTCTAAAACTAACCTAATTCTCCATTCTCTAATCTCCAACTTCTAACTATAAACCCTATAAAAACATCAACCTTCTTCCATTTAAACTCAAACTAATAAATCATAATTATGAGCCAAAATGATTTCATCGAGCACTCCAAACTAGCTGAAGCAAAACAAATGCGTAAAAGGGCAGAAGAAGATGCTAGACTCCTAGCAAACCGAATTGCATTACTAAAACAAGAAGAACAAAAAGCTATAAAAAAAATCGAAGAAACACAAAAAAAAGCTCAAGAAATCCTCCAAGTTCGCAATCGTAACCTCGAAGAGCAAAAAAAACGTGAAGATCTTCGGAAACAAAGGGAACAAGAAGATTACGAAAAATCAGAACAAGCCCGAAGAATCCGCGAAGAAAAAAAATCTTTAAAAAATCAAGCAAGTCAATATCGAAGTACAAAAGCAATTTATGATGCTCAAACAATAAAAATAGCCCGAGCAGAGAATATGAAAATCCTTGAAGAACTGAAAAAAGAAGATTTGGCAAGTAAAAAACAGATAAAAATTCAAGTCAAAAGTCAAAAACGTGAGGCTGAAGAAAAACGCAAGAAAATGGTAGATGCCAAAAAAAAAAAGGTTAGGAAGGATAATGAGAAGAGAATTGAGATAGAAAATAAACTTAGGAGAGATAGGGAAGATGAAGTTGCTAGAATGGAACAGGATGAATTAGAACTTATACAGCGTCTGCAGAATACACAGTTACTGCAGAAATCAGCGTATGAGGATTTAGAAAATGCTTTAGGTGGGCAATTAGGGTTCTCATAATAAAATTATTAAATAATTGAGATGAAAATTAGATTATAGATATTGAGGATTTTTTTTTATATGACCGAAATGATGAAGAAATTAGTTTTTATCTAAGAACAAGGGTATTTTATTATGAAATATAAGGGTAATTATTTGATTTTTGCATTATTTATAGTATTATTACATTTATATGTCAAAAACATACTTAAATTATTACATTAATGTTATTGGTTTTTAATAAATTCATAAAACCCCAAAAAACCCTTATCTTATCTTCATAAAAAACTTTCTAACCCAAAAAAATCTTATCCTTCCATACAAAGCCTATCTATAATCCATTATTTAACTACTTTATATCATCACCTGCATTTCCTCTAACTTAAGCTTTGTGACAAATAAAAAGTAAACAAAGACTGTTGTTCTCCAAGCTGTGGCAAAGGTTCCTCCTCATGTAAATTCTTATTAACCTCCAAATTTTCGAGCATCCACGAATTATTAACCCCAAAACTTCCATTCATACAATCAAAATGCACATGTGGTTCTTCTATTTTTATATTTGGAATAAAAACTGAATCTAATCTAGCAAGAATAGGCCCATTATTAATAACCTCTTCATCACTTTGAACTTCTTGAGCATCAATATTATAATTCAAACAAGGAGAAGTTGGTTCAAAATATGATGAATGTAAACTTGAAGGTTGAGAATCTACTTTCTGACTACCTTCATGTTGATAAGGTGGAGCCATATCTAAAATCTCATCAACTGTATAATTGTAATTTAATAAAGAAAGTTCATTTGATTTGATTCTTGAAGATAAATATATAAACTTTTTATTAATATCTTTAGGGGCCATTGACAGTTTGTATTTAGATTTTTCAAGCCATTTTGTGAAACAAAGTGTGAAATTTGTGAATTTATAAGACAGATATGCTTGATAATGCTCAAGTGAACATCCAAGATATGATTTTATAGCAAAAGATGTTATGTACATGAGGATTTTTAAATAGACTGAGAATTCTTTCCATACAAATCTTTCGAGGTATAGGGACCACATGACGATTTCTATATCGTTCATCATCATTTCTTGTACGGTTTGTCTGATGAGTTTTAGTAAAGGAAGACTTTTTAGTTGTAAAGGGATTTTTGGATCGTTGGCTATACGAAGTATGTAGAGTTCTCTGGTTTGTGTTAGGAAATAATGATTAGTAAGTTCTTTGTATATATGAAAATATCCTGTGGTTTGCTTCATGATTACTTCTTGTTGGGTTGTTGGTTTAGCCAATGTTCGAGAAGGAATTGGCACGCAAATAACCCTGCTGGTGTTTTTTTTCTGGGACTTTTTACGATGAGATCTTCTAGGTTCTGGTGGAGTCCTCATAATAATATTAATAAATGTCTCGAGTTTCAAATAAAAGCTCATATTTACTTTATACTTATGCTTTTTTAACTAATTAAGACTTTTTGTGTACCTTTTAGTATGAGTCACTTTTGATGTTTACTATAGAATATGCTTTACTTTATTAAGATTTGTAATCAAATGATTTTCTAAATAAAACTGGTCAGCCATCACATTTTCTAATTTTTTTCCAATGAGAACTATTTATCTTTAAACATATGATTTTCTTTACCCAATATCTCTTTATGTATTATAATATCATTAATCAGCTCTTATTACACAATTAATTATCCCCTTTTTCAAAATCTTGTTTTTAACAAGTCTTTTAATTACTATAATAAAAATATATATAAGTCCTTAGCATTCATTAAGTTTCTATAATTTCCAGCTTTTAGATTCTTTACTTGTTAGAAGAATTCAGAAGTTAGTATTTTTCTAATAAACTCAGGTTGTCAATTCAGAGATTAAAAAAAAAGATTATCATTTTGATCTTTTTTGAATTCTAATTTTATAGATTTACCTAAGCTTTCCATATTCCTGCTTGAAATCATAGCAATTTTTTGAGTTCTAATTGATTTAGCTAGTTCTGATTTTTGTTTATAAGATATATTATAAAACTTTATATTCTTATCCGTATTTAGTAAATGTGATTGTTTTAGTACATCAGATTATTTGATATTTGTATTAAAACAAGAAAATTTGGGGAGAAAGATTGAAGAGGATAAGATAGAAAAGGTATACATGATGAGAAGGGGTGAATTTTGGGGATTTTAATGGGATATAGTTTATTTTGAAGGTTTAAAGGTTTGAAATAAGAAATTTATAACTAAGAGTGGGCTCCATAGCAGTAAACACCAAGAAGTAAATCCTTCCAGATAAAAACCCTTGAATTGATTAGAATTCTATTAAGAAAAACTTGTAAAGTACAGCAAAGCCCTTATTTTTTGAATCGCTATGGCAAAAAACACATTTCGTGACTATCAAAAGTAAAAAAAATCTTACAAACAAAAAGCAAAAAAAGCCAGAAGCATATTATCTCATAGTCAAAAAAAAAATAACTAGTTATAATAAAGTAGTTTGGGCCAGACTATCTTTTTAAAACATGGCTAGAAATGATTAAAAATGTTAGGAAAATGTCTTTCAAAGCCAGTCTAAGACTTTGTTTTCTCCATTTCAGTGTAGCGTGTTTATGAGCTTTTTATGCTCTTTCATAACCTCTCTATGATGTTTCTAACTTATTACATTTTCTTATATTTAAAATCTTCCTAAGACGTCCCAAGAAAAAATTCTTAATATCCAAGTTATGGTTTATCTAGTTAGTTAAAGTGTTAGTCGATCTAATTTTTTCATTCACATAGCTTATATATTTGTGAAAAACTGTTGAAAGAACCCTTAACGAATCTTTAATATCACTAGAAGTAACCAAATCCTTACAGGGCTGTACCAAATCCGTTGTCAAATAATTGAAATAAAGGTCCCAATTTCCTTTAAAATTTTTCCTCGGTATCTTAATACTCCCATACAGCATCATCCAACTAATAAACACTTGACAAAAGCTTTTATTCGACGCTAAAAAACTCTTATAATGTTTGCTATAACTCAAATACTTCCTTTTTTTCCCAGGATTTCCAGCTCGTCCCAAGAAAAAATCCCAAAATTCTTTATCACTTAAGCTGTTTTTCAATTCCCCATAGTTGATTTTCATGAATTCCCGAAAGCCTCTAAGCCAAAACTTGTCCATGATTTCTGTTTTCGTAGGATTTAAAGGTCTGATTTTTTTTCTACCCCTTTTCTTTGGTAAATTTGTGTTTTCTTCTAGGTTTTTCACTTGTGTTTGTGATAAGAAAGACTGGATTTGTAAGTCAAGTTGGCTTTCAAATTCTATGTAGTTTAGCTCTAAAAACTCCGTTAATCGAAGGCTGTCTACGTTCTGACATGCTTCGAATTCTGTGTTTTTTCTCTCCATATTTATATTAGAGATCACTTGTGGCTAGATAACGCATTTTGTAATAAAAACTGTATTAGGGTTTTAAGGGTTTTTAAAGGATTTAAAGGTAGATTTTGGGGGATTTTGGAATTGAGGTTGGAGTTGAGAAGGGAAATTAAAAATTTTTTGTAGAGGATGAGGAAATCAAAGTTTAGAGGAAATTGTGAAGGATTTTATGGGAAACTGGAATGGAAAGAATAATATGGAAGGGTGGGATAGTATTGTGAAGAATCATGGAATGAGGGAGGATGTTTAGTTTATTGGTTTAGGGATTTTTTGGATTTAGGTTTGAATTGTGTTGGAATATTTATTCAACCTTCAAGCATTACAGAGAAATTATTATCCTACTAATCTTTACATAAATTAATATAATGATTATATATGAAGAGCTTATTATTTTTATCGATAAATTTAGTATGTATAAAATTTTATAGTCTTATTATTAGAATATTATTTGAATACTTTATCTTTATAATTTTATTAACAAAACTGATGATTATTTACTATAGTATATAATAGTCTATAAAACTTATATTATTGTTATTATTAATTCAAATACATTTAGTTTTATTATATAACCAAGATTACTGACTCGGTTGTGTTTATACTTGAAATCTGGAAATATTTTTATTGAACTATTTTGATATAAATAATAATAATAATCGTATTTAGTGTTATGAATGTATAAAATAAGTTTTTAGTGATTTTGTTTATTTTAATCCTAGTTTATATTCCAATTGTGAATTTCTCTTGTGGTGAAATAAAATATCAACCATGATGAGGGAAAGAGAAAATAAATCTATGAGAAATTATGTAAGACATAAAAATTCTTATAAATCCTCTTTATATATCCTCTTTTCATATCACATAAAAGCCTATAAAATATTTTTATCATCTTAACTCCAACTAAAATAGCATGAAATATTGTAATTATAACTGTTTTGCCAATATCATTATCTTAAATATCAATATTTTCACTATCTAAAATGATATACTCTTCAATTCTTGGCTTTGAAACTTTTAAAATAATTTTTTTGAAATGATAGCTTTCAAGGTTTTCATATGTTCCAACACAAAAAGCTGTCCCTTCTCCATAATATTTTAAATCTTTCCAATCAGCCCTTAGAATGAATTCTTGTTTTTTCCATAAGTCAAATCCAAGTTTTTTTGATCCCCATCCAATAAGCCCTTGATCTTCGAATCTTGTTACAGGTTTTGCAATCATAAGCGTATCTTCCTTTACCCATCTATTTAAACTTTCAGCATTTAGCAAGTGATGTCTAAGCAATCTTAATAAATCTTACTCTGAAAGTCGTAGTTTCCTAGTCTGTATATCCGGATGCATCTCAACTTGAAAAACTCCATTTCTTTCTAGGGTGTTGTAGAATAATGTAGCAGTAGCTAATCCTTGGAATACTCTACTGTTTGTTGAAAAAGCTGCAAGGAATAACCCGGCACTACTAATCAAATACTTATTCTTATGAAAGAAAAAGTTTTTCATTATTATAACCAATTTTTATTTTATAAGATTATTATTTCCTGTTTAGGTTTTTTGTTTGTAGCAAGCTTTTATTTTAGGGAAAAAATTGGAACTTTAAATTTTGTTCACAATACATAATATGATATGGTGCATTTATATGAACATCAAAATATATAAGTATTATCAATAGGAGGATAAGATCATATATATAATAGTATTATTATTAATATAAACCTTTTATATATTTTAGGAGAAAGAGTTTTATAAAAAATCTAATCAAAACTCTATAATAATTTGGAGAGTTAATATATAAAATAGTGTCCTGCAATCTAAAACAATAAACATGAGATCAGTTAAAACACAATTAAAAGTCCCATCATTTCAGCTAAAAATCACAAAATCCGACAACTCTGTCTACATAAGCCATCCATCAGAGCCTCAAACTTCTAAACCCCGAAGTATAAGTGCGCACAATTCCTTTCGAGCAGTTTTCAGAGCCCCAAAACGAATTCATAACCAAAACCAAGGAAGATTTAACCCTAAAATCAAAGCTGATCTCCAAAACTCTCTAATAATAAAATCCTCTCCTATCTCTTCCCAATACGAAAATTTAAATGACCTTCAATACCTTAGCCATCTCTGTCAGAAAATGGTCAAAAAACAAGATGATTTAAAAAGAAAAATCGAACAGCAAAACACTTTTTTAGCAAGGCATAACGCCAATACCCCAAGCCCATATTTTATTCCAAAACTTTCTAGTCTTAGTCCTGATAAGTTTTCTCAAATGCCTTTGCCTATGAAATCTGATTGTTCTAAAGAAGGACTTGTAACTTTTCGTCCATCTTATAACCCACAAAGGAAACAGTTTCGTTTCCCAAGAGAGATTTTCAAATAAATCATATAAAAATAATTATGTTTTTTATATAAAGCTTATCTTAAAAAAAAAAAAAAAAATTGTTTGTTGATTGTAAGAAAATATTTGGTTTGATGAATTTAAACTTGAAAAAAAAAAAGAGTTTAGGATTATATTTTAGGGTTTAGTTTTTAAACTTGATTAATAAAGTTGTGTGGATAATTAGAATGAAAATGATTTTGGAGATTTAAGGATATGAATGAGGTTAGGGGCTTTTCTAAAGAACTTTCATGTGATTTTAGAATGTTATAAGCCTGAGTTTAAAGCTCATAATAAACGCAAAAATTATCTGGAAAATATTTTGGGTTTGAAGATAAGCTGAGTTTTGTAAAGCTCATGTCCTGAAGCATTATAGAAACAGTACGACTCTATTTAAAGAGTTAAATTATATATTATGAGTAGTTTTATGTAAATGATGTATAATAATATATTAACTAATGATAAATATTATATCAAGAGCCTTTATAGAGTTTATAATTTTAACCCTTGCAAGTATATTATTTAATTATCAAAATCTTTGCAATTTTACAAGACAACAATAAATTTTCGTAAATATGGTAATTTTTTTGTTTATAAGATAATGAACTCAGTGTCAGGATTCATATACGATGTAGGTTTAGAAGACCGAGATGTTCCGTGGAAGAAAACAATAAACAGAAAAACTTTCAGCGGTACTGGCAGAGTCCCAACTATTATATCTTCCAATGATAAGCAACTAATAGTATACGCAAATCAAGATCATGAAATAAATGTTTATTCTATTGAAAAAAGAAAAACTATTTATAAATTCACTGAAGTCACATGTTGGATAAATTGCCTTATCCTTTCACAAGATAATAAATTTTTAGGATCTGGGTCCTACGATAAAAGTGTTCGAGTTTGGAATTTACATTTAAAAGAGCTTATTTTTAAGTTTGAATGCACGTCTTATGTCCAAAGCGTAGATTTTAATAGAAACTGCAATTTTGTAGTCGCTGGATGCTCTGATGGGAAAATATGGTTATGGGATTTAACCATGAAAGCGATAATTAAATCAATACAAGCACATAATTGTCATATTGTATCTCTAGCTTTTACTGAAGATAGCACATCAATTTTATCAGTGTCTAATGATTCAACTATAAAAACATTTGAATCTTCAAACTTAACTCAAATAAAAATAATCCCAACTTCAAGCGCTAAAATATGGAATGCTAATTTGAAAGCTCATAATAATATTATTGTCTTAGCTTTTGGAGATTGGTATTATAGAGTATTCAAAATATTATAAACTAATTATAAGATTTTGTTAGGTTTTATTAATAAGTTTTTGCTTTTTTTTGTAATGATTTTTTAATAAAGATAACTTTTTAATGTTTTTTTTGTAAAAGGGATATTAGGGTAACTTTTTAGTGCCAATTAAGATTAGCTTATATTTAGATTAATCATATTAATTTGCTAGTTTTAAGTTATAATTATGAGTTTGTAATAACTTTAAACAAAAAATTATTAAAAATATGCTAAATGTATGCAAGTCACTTCAAACTTATTGATTATTTTATTTACTATCTGTCACAATAACCCTATAACTTACTATTTTTATCAATAATAACTACACTATTAAATCAATATCCTATCAAAGCTTATAAAAAAAGTTTTTATACCTTTGAAATTAAAATACAAATATCAATCCTTATTGATAGCATATCATAAACTAAATTTATAAGTACTTAAAGCAAAATTATACCTCAAAAACTGCGTGAAAAAATCCAATAATTATAATAAAATTATCCAATAATCAATATGTATACATAAGCTTTTTCTAATAAAAACTGTTATACAAAAGTACTTATTTTCAAATGCTTACATATTTTAACCATATTTTGTGTCAAATATGACGTATAAGCCTCATTATATTAAGTTTATGCTTTTGAAGGTGAATCAAATATAATTAATAAAATTCCTGGTAGTAGTAACTAAAACTCATGCTAACTGATTATAAATGGTGCTACTGCTTGCTTTAATTTTATCACTGACAAAAGTTCATAGCCACAATACTCAGATAAAAATTCTAAGTAAAGACCCCACAGATATCTCTCCAGATTTTAATTTCCATTCTGAAAACTGTTACTTAAATCACAGATACCCTGAAACTTGCTCTACTTATCATGAGCAAGACATTGATTTTCATTGCAAAGAACAAGATCAACAAGGTTTTTCATATATTTTTTCAACTACGCAAATTATTTCATTAAGTATTCTTCTTTGCTTTGCTGGAGTTTTCGGGTTTTGCTGTGGAATCAAGAAAAAAGCACAAACTTCTATTATATTCGAACCTAAATCTCCTTTAAGTACTACAAGTACCGCCGTATCTCCATTTTCCTCATCATCCTGTTACTCTTCTAAATCTCCAGAGTCAATATCATCTACAAACTTATTTTCACATATCCCAGTCGAAAAACTAATTTTAAACGGAAGTTATATAAAGAATTTCATAGAACACAAATTACTCTGGGAAAATTCACTTGAAGAAGTTTTCCTTGCTGAACACAAACTTGATAAACAAAAATACCTGGTAAAAAAAATCCCTTTACAAATAAATAAAGGTGATAATCTAACTGAACAAAAACTATTCCAAGAAGTGAATAGAATAAAAAAACTTGACTGTAGACATATTGCAAGATATGTAACATGTTGGATTGAAGAATCTCCAAAATTCTCTAATCAAAATTCATCAGAAATATTATTATTTGTCCAAATGGAATATATAAAAGGATTACCTTTAAGACAATGGCTTGATAAATTTTTTACCCTGGAATTAGGGTTAAAAACTATTAAGCAAATAAGTAAAGTTCTTGAATATCTTCATTCACGGGGGATTCCTCATGGTGAGATTAGTCTTGATAATATTTTTTTAGACAAGTATCATAATGTTGTTGTTGGGGATTATGATTATACTAGATGTATTTGTGATGATAGGAAGAACTTTTTTGATATTGTTTTGTATGTTTTGAGATATTTTTCAGATAAAAATGAGGCTGTTAGGAAAATACTTTTGTTTGAGTATATTGTCGAGACTGGGCTTGATGTGGAGTTTGAAGAATATTTTTTTAAGATAGATAATTAGATAAGAAAATAGCTTATTTGATGAGAGGATTTAGCTTAGGAGAATGCTTGAGGATATGTTGTTTGGTGGCTTATTGTGATTTGTAGAGTTTGATGATTGGGATTTTGGATTTTCGTTATAAGGATTTGGATTTTTTTTGTAATTGTGGGAGTTCATGTTTCAGAAACTGAGATTTTGTATTATAAATACTTTTTGGGTAGTACTTATGATATTATAATGGTTTTAGGGTTTTATAATAGTAACATATTTTTGTGATTTTGAAAGGCTATTAAAGTATAATCTTTTAATTTCCAGGAGGAGATTTTTTTACTGTAAAAAAATAATGTTATAGTGCTTAAGTTTCGAACTTATATTGTGAATGAAATATAAATTAAGGAAAACTATCCAAAAAACTACGACTCACTATTTTTACCATACAACAATATCTTCTCTGTGTTAGAGAAATATCAAATTGATACAAATAAAAAACCAACTGTTAAGATATACCAAGATTTATAGATCTTAAAAGTCTAATCTATAATTTAACTACCACACCCGCTACCACCACAACCACTTCCTCCTCCACACCCACTACCTCCTCCACATCCGCTACCTCCTCCGCATCCACTACCTCCTCCTCCACCTCCACCACATCCACTTCCTCCACCACATCCACTTCCTCCTCCTCCACCTCCTCCACAACCACTTCCTCCTCCACATCCACTTCCTCCTCCTCCACCTCCTCCACAACCACTTCCTCCTCCACATCCACTTCCTCCTCCTCCACCTCCTCCACCACCTCCACATCCTGATCCTCCACATCCTGATCCACCACATCCTGATCCTCCACATCCACTAATAGCCGCGCAGCCTCCTCCACAACCTCCACCACAGCCAGTACCTATAATAAAAGCGCATCCTCCAACAAACCAATAACTATTACTTTCACAATCTTGCCTCATTTTCACATTTTTTTTCATGTTAATTTTGAAAACTTCTTTAGAAAACAAGTTCCTCCCTGACCAAGTGAAATAGCAGTTCAAAATTTCCCCAATCAAATCTTCAGGACGTATTTTTTTATATTTTTCAATAACCCTAATAGTTGATTGATACAAGCGTGCCATACTATAAAAACTGCCAATAAAATATTCTGGAGAAAACCTAACTTCAGGTGTTGGCCAAATAGAAGAAGGTGGGTTTAATTTAAAAAGAAACTTATAAAATTCAATAGTCTGAGTATAAATATCAGAAAATTTTGGTGTATCTTCTTGACCTGTAGTAGGTGTATGATCTATAAATTTTCCATAGATTTTATTACAAAAGGTTCGATATTCATTAGTCATTGTTTGATGTAAATGCCAGACTTGATCAACTTCTTCACTTGGTGTTAAAGTATTAGTTGAAAAGTATATCATTGTCATAAATCTAGCATATTCTCGGACAAAGGCAGAAGCTTTATTGCCTAAGAAATATTTGATTTTCATCATACGATCTAGAGATTTAGGTAGTAAATCTAATACTTTTGCATAAACTTCAGATATTGACCCTTCTCTATTGAAATATACATGGCTTATAAGTATTTCACATTCTTGAGGCTCGACACTGATTTCAGAATATCTTGTTGTAAAATATGCATGGAGGCTCACAAGCTCGGTTTCGATATTTTTTTTTGCGATATGGATTTTATCTTTATTTTCCTTTTGCATAATCGAATCATAAATTTTTGTTATAGTATGTTCAATATCACGATTTGGAAACCAAACTATATATTTTTCATCCATATGTAAAAACTTTGCATCATAATCAGGCCAGATGCATTTGAATAATTTATGAGAATATTTTGCTTTATGAGGGTCTCTATCTATAAATCCACCTACCAACTCATGGCAAAGCTCTCTATACTTTTTACTATATAATATAGCAAGGCACCACATTTCGTCTACAAGAGGAGGAGCTATAAATTTTCCTATAAATTTGCCCTTTTCAGGTTTTTTGCTACTTTTAATAATCTCGATACTTGTTTCTATAAGAAAATAACGATATGCAGAATAGAGCTGTTCCATAAAGTTACCTGAAGGAAAACATCCAGTAAGCTCACGAGTTGCCCGAGCTTTGTATGGGAAAGTGTCATTTGGGGAGATTCTAAAATCAAATCTATCAAACTTTTCCCTTAAATCTTCATATAATTCATGTCTACTTGGTCCGCAGTTTCCCATATTTATATAATTTCCTTTAAGCATTCCTTTTAAAAAAAAATGCCATTTTAAAGTCTGAACTTTAAACATGAGATAAATGCCATATATCATCCCATTTGAATCTACATTATAATAGAAATCATCTTTTAACCCTATTAAAATCTTTACCTTACATATCCGTATTTTATTTTTCAATTATTTTTTGTATAAGACATAAAATACAATCACTAAGACAAAAATATTAAATATTTTCTATATAATCAACAGAATAAATCGATTATAGGATTATCAGTTTTATAACTGATTTATTTGATATATTATTAATAGTAATTTAGTCAAGTGATAATTCCTAACTAATACTAATAATAATTTAATAGAAAATAAGAGAAAATGCAAAGCAAGAAATATACTCTCAAAAAAGACTCTAAAACAATCGTTGTGAAAATGTCAAAGCAACTACCTATCATTAAAGCATCACCCAAATCTAAAATTAACTTCGAATTATATAAAGGAACTTCATTAATAAGCACTAGATCTTCAAATAAAGTCAAGGTTAGCAAAAGTTTAAACACTTTAAATAGAATCGAAAAAACTGGAACGAAATCTTTTATTAGAAGAAGCCCCTTTGATACTTCTTTGTTAGCATCAGTCCCAAGAAACCCAATCAACTATAATATAAGATATTTGAAAGAAGACTCTACACAATTAGATGATAAAAACATAATTGAAACACCTTCTGATAGTTTAAAGCCAAGTGATCAAGATAATAAATTGCCGCATATAATTGCAAATGAATATGAAAACTATTTGCTTTATAATATTTTTCTTCCCGCAATTTCTTCAACTAAAAAGAGATCAATAACTTCAAATAGAGAAAATTCAAAACAAGAAAATGATGTTTCTAAACTCTTTTCAGATACTCCTCCTAATTGTTCTCCATATATTCTTAGAATCATTCAGAAATCAAATGCAAAGAAAGCAATTAACCAAGATATACATAAATAAAGATGTAAGCAAACAGTTTCATTTTTGGCTCCTCAGTTATTGAGTCTAATAATTTATCCTTACAAAAAATAATTATTTAAAATCAATCTATTAAGCCCTTAAACCAATTATATTATTCGCTAAATCAAAAAAATCTTAAATTGTGTTATTCTCTTAGATTTTTCTTACTTTTTTTTATACTTTTTTATCCCATAAGGTTGTGTTAAATAAAACGCATAATATAATCATACTTTAATAAAAACTTACGAAGTAAAATATTGCATTTTAGTTACTTTAAAAGCATACAATCCCACCCCTTTTTTTATTAACATTATGGAGATACAACCTTAGATCGCTCATCACAACAATTTTAAAAGTCCAATTTTCTAATCTGATCTTTTCTCATTACATATATATTTCCCTAATTATCCTAAAAGCTAATTTTCAATATAATCACTATATTAATCTAATTTTTCTCTACAATAAATTGTATTGCAACTTATTTTCTTATAAGTGTTAAACCTATAATTAATTTATTATAAATTACATGTCAAATAGTGAGTGGAGCAGTGATATAGAAGTTGATATTGAAGAGCTCAAAGAAGACGCAACAATCCTTATGGTCAAAAGCTCAAACCAAGCTCAATTCCTATCAACACTAAACAAACCTTTAAACTCAGATTTAAAAACTCTTGAAATCCCACCAATTACCAGTACTGAAAACACTGAACAAGTATCAAGACTAGCAACTTCCTATAGTCCTGAAGCATCTTTAGGGAGTCTATCCAAAACACCAATCAAATTCAAAATCAATGCAAAAATTATGGACATTTTCGATGATATCAAATCCCCTCCACCTAAAACTTCAGATATAAACGAAAGGTTTTTCAAATTCAAAGAAAAAGTCAAAGCGAAAATCGAAAAAATGTCCCAAGACCAACAAGATCTTCACAAAAAAACTTGCCCTTTCAAACCTAAATTACTAAACAACAAAAGGTCAGCTCGCAATTTTGAAGAGTTTATTAAAGAAATGAAGAAATTCGAAAGATCAAAAGATGAGAAACTAAACAAACTAAGGACAATGAAAGGTAAGGAATCTATGATTCCTACACATGCCCCTGCTCTATGTAAGCAGTCAATGAAAATTCTGAGAAAAAAAGACCTTGTCCAGCCTGTGCACCAGAAACTATATAATGAAAGAAGACTAGTAGATTTGAAAAAGGATAAGTCTAAAACTGAGCCATTACCTTCATTTAGTCCTATAGTAAATCAAAAATCACATGATGCTAAAAGGGATGGTAAAGCTAATGATGTATTATATGAAGATGCGGTAAAAAGGCAGAAGAAAAGAAGCATATCGCCTATAGATATAAAAGAAAAGTTTATAAATGAGAAATCGGAACAGGTACTTTGTGATAAATTTACTAGGGAGTTTATTAATGCAATGAGAAAAGGATTTTGTGAAGATAAAGCTTGGTTTACATATAGTGAGTTTTTATTTATCCTTTGTGAGATGGATTTTATTAAGAATGATGTTGATGATTTAGGGTATTATATAGAAAAAGATCAGACGGTAAAAGCTTGGAAAGATATTGAAGGGGTTGAAAGTGAGGAAGGGAAAAGAGTTTCTAGGCAGAGACTATTGGATTTTTTACTTGCCATAATGAATTATGAGCATCCTTCTTACATCCAAGATATCAAAACAATCCATAGGGAATTTATCTCTTTCTACGAAAACCGGCATCTCAGCATTTTCAATAAAAAAAACTCAAAAATCCTCAAAAAACGCGAGCAGACTTTTACCCCCAGTTACCTTTCAAGCTATTCTAATTGTCCTTCTGAAATCCTTCAAAAAAAAAGTCAGTTTTTTTTCCCTAGAAGCCCACAAGACGATGACAAAAAGTCCTTAAAAAACTTCGATTTCTGTACTTTTAAACCTAAAATCATAAGAGGTCTTAAAATCATAATGGATCAAAGTTTTAATGATAATGATTCATTGTCTAGTGAATATATAAAGCTTTCTGAAGATCCTGGAAGTAAATCATCGCATAGGGCTGAAATATTATATAATTTTTCGAAGATAGCTCAAGAAAGGTTGAATCAAAGGAATAAGGAAATTATGGATACAGAGATATCTTTTAGTGACAGTAGCTTGACGCCGAATGGTAAAAAAACTATGAAATTTAAGAGACTTGATGGTAAGATATTGTAGTATAAATTAAGTATTAAGAAATAATTTATTGTTACCGTGAAAGGATTGCACAAAATGACATGAAGCCTTTTAGTTTGTTGTTTTTGCTAGAAAGCTTGGTAACCCCAATTCACATATTGACTTGGGCTTGAGCTTAAGAGTAAAAAGATTATTCCACTACCTACCAAAATATTATATTCTAGAGTTAGTTTAGAGGATTTATTATGTTTAAAGGTTTGGTGTTAGAATGTTATTAGTTAGGCTGTTAAGACCTTAGACTTTGTTGTGATGATTTTTCATCAGATTCTGCAAAGTTCCCTTATTATGGTTTGATACAATTTTAAAAACAATTTTCGATTTTCTGTAAGTTCCAAACCTCCCAAAATCTATCCTCCATCAGCACAACTCACAATTTTTTTTTTTAAACTTAGACTCATCCATTTGAACATCAATTTTTTTACCTCACAGACATTTCATCATCTTTGTTAAGATTAGTTGCGATTATGTTTTCAGTATTTTATATATAGTGTTGTATTGTCTTAAGATTAAGCCTAGTTATTATCACTATTCACATAATCTTGTATCCATATACCCATAGATAGAAAACTATAATTATATTTTTGAATATAGCTTTAGTATTAAAAATATTATCTCATATTATCGCAAAATCATGAATCAATTACAACAAAAGCCTTTAGTGCATTTGCAATACATTCGCTCACTATTTTCTCTAATAAATTTATAATTTTTGTAATATTTCTTGTATGATCTACAGATTTGTTATTTTTATTAAGATTAAAATATTTCTTAACTTTTCTTCCTATAGAATATGGCAAGGACTATGTATAAACTTTCAAAAAAAAGTATAAAAAGATTTT
Source organism: Stentor coeruleus (assembly GCA_001970955.1). Lineage (NCBI taxonomy): Eukaryota > Ciliophora > Heterotrichea > Heterotrichida > Stentoridae > Stentor > Stentor coeruleus. Next base: position 5,050 of record MPUH01000133.1, on the reverse strand, counting down.
AAATAGGGAAGCAAAACATATTAAGATTGAATAATCAGATATTATTATAATTGCATATGATGCTGAGAAAAACTAGATTTTTGCATTGATTTGTAAAATCTAATAAATTAAAAAAAATAATCTTAAGTCAAAAATAATGAAATCATTTTTTGAAAGATATGAAAATACTATGGCACTTTTATTGATTTAGCTTAGTTTTTAAACAGCAAATTATATAGTATTGCTATTTGTTAATTCGTATATTTTTGTAATGAACAAGATGATTTTTAGTCGAAATCTTTAAAATAAAATTTTATATTGATAGAGATAGATAAAGGTAAATTTATACTATAAATTATAATAGTAAAGATAGCAAATATATAAATAAAATAAATCCTAATCTATGAAAAGCAGCATATTTCATAAAACACACAAAAAAGAAAAAAGCAACGTTATAAGCTTTATTTTAAATATAAAGCTAATACAAATGCTTTTACATAGAAAGTAAATAAAAATTTAAATAGTCAAACAATTAAAAATAATTATTGAACTAAAAAGGTAGGCATTTTCTTTCAAAAAAATCTCTGAATAATATTTAAAAAAGTAGATAATAAATAAAGCATTTATAATGGTAAAGAATAACAATGGAGAAACTTGCCCCGATGAAGTTTCTAAAAAGCGTCCACTTCCAGAAATATTAATACCTAAAATAGTCAACAGAATTTGTTCTTTTAAACAAGAAATACCTTTAAAAGACTTCTCAATTCCAATTTCCCCGACCTTTAAGCTGGAGCTAAATAAATTTTTGGTCGACCTAGAAAAAAACTTAGAGTCAGAAAGGACAAAAAAGTCTATAAAAAAAACCCTAGCCGCAAACAAGCATATTTCTGTCGGTAAAAACACTCTAATCGAGCATCTTTGTGGGGGTTTTTTAGACCAGCCATTTAGAATTCACTTTCATGACGATGTTCCTAGTCCAGTCTATAGAGATAAACCTTTTTCACTTAAAGGAAATATTGTTGACCTGAAAAACAACGTCGTTATTTTAAGTGAACCAATGATTTTCAATGCTTTATTATATAAAGCTGAGCATCCTATATCACAAATTGAAGTCACTAGGTATAAAGAAAAGATTATTTCTGGAAGTTCAGTTATCGAAACATCAAGCGCTATATATTTTAGGAAAATCGCTATAAAAGAAGTCTCTTCTTATCATCCAAGCAAAATGTATATTCTTGTGGTTATGCCAGAAGATAATAAACTAGTGCAGCCTTTTGTTTTCCCTGAAGTTGTAGTAAAAACTAAGAATCTTAAGCCTTGCAAATTGAGGAAAAAGTTTAAAATTCAAGAACTTTTTAAATCTTAGTAGATAAAGTGATGATTAAATAAAGGGAATTAGATAAAGGGCTGGAAAGATATTGGAATGGTCTGGTTGTGCTTTTTTAGTGATTTTTTACACTTTTTTGGATGCTTTTTTCAATTTAGTGGTTTTATCAAATTCACTATCTATGCAGTAAAACCTCAAGAAAACAATACCGAATAGGTAAATAAAATTAGTGTAATCATAGATTTGTCTTTGGATTTTTAATAGAATGTGTCTTTAGTTGTTTTTTTGCCAAAATAGGTGTCGCAATTTTTGTGATGTGCCAAAACTTTCTAAGAGTTTCTCGATTTTCTGTATAATTCCTCATTTAAACATCATGTCGCTAACTTTTGAAGTATCTCTTGCTAATTACAGTTATTATTCCGGCTGTAAACTTTCTTTATTAAATATAAAATTCGAGATTCCCTCAAAAGTTCTGATTTTTCAATATGTTATGATTACTTTATAAAACTTGTGCTTTTTTATGTTTATCCTATCAGTGTCAACCTTAGATTCAGTCAGAGTTTATTCCTTCCTTATCCATTATTATTTATAAGACTTTGTCAACTTTATTTCTAATAAAACCATTTATAGAAAATCATTTATATAAAAAATAAAATCAAGCCCCAGGATAAATTTCTGTCTAGAATATTTAGCTGTGAAAATTTTATTATATAAGCTTAAGGCTAAGAGAATGATGATTGATGAATTATAAATGTTTTTGTGTATGAAGATATGTTGATTTAAGTTTTATTATATAAATTGCAGGCTGAGATATGATTTGCTTTTTTAGTTTAGGTTTATATTAGATAATCCTTTGATTTTTAATAAGATTGGAGAGGTTATGATAGGATAAGAGATATTTTATGTTTGTAATAGTTAGAATTATTAAATAAATATAATAATTTATATTTGTTGAGATGAAAGTTTGGATTAGTTGATATAAATAAAAAAATTTGATACCTAAATAGATAAACTATAAGAAGACCAAATAGTATTATTGGTTAATATAAAAATATAAAATCCTTTGGGAATTTAATTGTAAAAAATATGCTGAATATAAAAAATATATGAAAAAATCAGTGCTGAAAATAATGAGGATATAGAAGAAGTAAATGATGGGAGCTTGTTATTCAAATTGTTACTTAAAAAATTGATTTTACATTTATTTGGAAGCTTGAGTTTATGAAAATTGGGAAAATAATATGGCATGTGGAAAATAGAGAGTAAATTTAATTTTGTATCCAATCTAGCTGCAACCCTCTGCATAGTTTTAATTTAATACTGAATAGTTGCTGTAACAGAAAAAATCAATTATGCCAATCCTATATAATCTTATACTTATAGCTTGTTCTATCTGGGAAAATTTTATCATATCTCTTAGATAAAATCTATGGTTTAAGGTTATGGTCAATTAAAAATATATAAAAACATTTAGCTGTAAGGAAAAATATATTAATATCAACACAAGCCAAGATTTTGAATATTTTTAAATATCATGAAGATTATGAAAATTTGAATTCTTGTAAGATTTTTATTACAAATTCTAAATCAAAATTTGATTATTTAAGGACATTTTTGGCTAGTTATATTATTATAATTTTTATATCTATGGGGGGCATAGTTTGAATTTTATTATAAGAAAAGTATGAAGTTGTTAAGAATCAGAATAAAAGGCATATGAAAATTTGATGGCTTTGCTGTATTTTATTAGATTTTATTTGTTACCAGCAACAGGTTTATATAAGAAAACAAGTGTTTTTGTAATGAATAGAGATTTTATTAATCCTAGGCTAATATATGAAGGTTTTTGCTCGGTTTTAGATAAATATGGGACTTAATTTTTTGATATTTTTGAGATATTGAAGGATGAACCCATTGTCAAAAGATATTATATTGATATTTACAACATACAAATTGAAAATTATTCATCAGAAACTGAGCATCAGCCTGATTTTATTTTCCTAGGGATATTATGATAGCTTTTGTTTAAGTCTATGATACATATGAGCTTAATGAAGATGACTGTAGATATAATTTATATATATATATAAGAGTTATGATGCTAATTTGTATTTAGAAAATGCTTGCGAAGATGCTTTGAGTTATAATGAAAAACTAATTGGAGAATTGATTAACTTAAGATCACTTTCAAAGCCTTTCATCCAGAATAATTAGAATTTTAGATAATTTTATAAGATGACTAGAAGAAATTAGATAATAAAGAGAATTTAGGTGAAGGTGGAGGAATTAGGTTTATATTAAAGAAGAAGCTATTAAAAATTTTAATGATTAATAGGAATTAAGGTAAAAATAAGGTTATACTGTTATAGGAATTTAAATAAGATTTGAATTACAGTTAAAATTTTGAGATAGTAATGTTAAAGAATAAATGATTTTCATAATTATTTATGATAGCATACCACGCTTATTTTTAGTTTTTTTTTGAATTAACTTGCTTTTCGACTATGAAGAAATTCATTTGATAAGTAATAACGTTATAATTTGAATATGGAAAAAGAGCCTAGAGTTATTTTGATATTAAATGTTAAAATAAGCGGCACTAGAAGCGAGGATATGCAAATTTGTGAAAATGATGAACCTGAAGAAGTAGCTGAACGATTTTGTCATAAATTTTCTCTTCCCGACGAAGTAAAGCCAATCCTAATCAAAAACATAGAAGACAACCTTGATATTTTCATACACGACGAAGTAGAAGCCAATCCTAATCAAAAACATAGAAGACAACCTTGATATTTTCATAAACGAAGAGCTAGAAAACACAACAACTAATTTATCATCAACAATATCCCATACAAAAAATCGAAATTGCCACAAAAGATCAGAATCAAGTCGTAACTATGGTGAACTTCTCTATACAAAAGGTCTTATAATGAAACAAAAAGTTGAAAATATGATCCAAGCCCAAAGGCAAAACATTCTCGAAATCGAAATGAAAAACTCAACATTTACACCAAAAATCACTCCTTATAACGTAAAACCTCGTAATATAAGTAGTGGATATTCAAGAAAAAGAAGTCAAAAATTAGCCGAAGAGCAAAATGTTTGTACTTTTCAGCCAAAAATAAACAAATATCGAGGAAGGAGTAAAGAAAATACTGAGAATATTGACAAATGCGTGAAATTATATAAAGAAGCTGCGACATTAAAGAAAAAACTTGAGTCTAAAAGAGAAAAAATGTAAAAAATATACAGATTTAATGAAATATACACATTTAAGCCTAATGTGATAAAGAAAAGAGGCACATCACCTATGGGAATTTGTGTGAAAAGTTGTGGGTATTTGACTAAAGATAAAATCAAACAGCTTAAAAGTATTTTTATGTTTTTAAACCCTGATACTAATGGGTGTATTACTAAAAATACTGTTAGTCAAATGAGAATACCTGATAAAATGTATATAAAATGTGGCAGGATTCTTGATGAACTTATTGAACTTGATGAAAGTTTGACTTTTGATGAATTTTGTAAAGCGATGGAAATATTAGAAAATGAGGAATTTGATAAGAATTCTCAGAATATTCCCCCTGATGTCCTTGAGGTGTAATCTTGAGGTTTATATAAATTATATAATAGATGATAAGTTTTTTTATTTAAAAATCCATTCATCTCTCCTAAACTAATTCTATTCTTATCAGATTCAAACACATAACTACAATCCAAAATTTTCATCTATAACTATAATAA